>VMKM01000263.1:265000-450567 GCA_008360985.2 Macquaria ambigua | reverse complement strand
CTCTTAAAAAGCTGTACGAACACTGAGTTTCTTACCGTTCATGTCTCTCTTAGGGCAGTGGTTCCCAATTTTTTTTATTTTTAATTTTTTTAGCCTTTTTAAAGTGAAGCAGTGTCAGCTCAGTTTGCATATGTCTGAGTTGTGAGCAGTTCAACCAAAGAGTGATGTTCATTTGAATAGTATTTAGAGTTCTTTACAAGGTAAAACTGTCCAGTATTTCACAATAAATATGTAGTTTTTCTCTTATTTCTTGTTAATCATCTTATGACCACTCCTTTCCTGACCTCCAATTTGGAAATCACTGTTTTAAGGCAAGGTGGCAAAATGGGGGGAAAAACTAGTTTTGAAGCAGCAACGCTTTAGCTACCATCACATTATAATCCCCTTGTGCCTCTCATGGGATTTGTGATCCCAACGTGAAAGAGGGATTACAGTCCCTCATAGCTCTTCATCCCACACATAATCCACACACACACACACACACACTCACACTCTGCCAGGCCCAATGAACAGACTCCTTCATGTGACTTGGCCCCTTCATAGCCCACTCTGTGTGGCATAGAAGCCGGAGATGCAGTCTCTTTTGTGCAGACCTTTTATGTGATCTGGTGCTGATTATTGCTGGGCACTGTGAGGAAAAGTTGAGAATATTTAGAGGGCTAAATTCTAAAACCATTAAAAATGGGGAATGCGAAAGCTGTTTAATTGCAGTCACCATCAATATGTTTTTATAGTAGTTTAATAAAACAGCGTCTCTCCAGATTAGAACAAATTAAATACTTTTATAAGGCATTCTTAAAGCTGTTAGGGTAAAAACAAAACGCCAGATCTCTCTGAATATAAGTCTTTTATAACCAGAAAAATGTCTTTGTAGATGAAATGTATAGTAAACACATTTTTAGACCTCTGTCAGTGATCAAAAGGCAGCAATGAACTGTATAACATGGAATAATCATAATGGAAATGGCCTGTAAAAGCATTGTATGTTGCGTCTGGTGCCCTCTGCTGCTCAGATGGTGGTGGTGAACAGCACTTCACATCAAGTTGGACCTCATTTCAATGAAATCTGATGTTTTTTGGTTCGCAGGTCATTATTACTGGTTGGAGCCAGCACACGCCTTTGAGACCTTCCGAGACTATGACGTTGGTCTGATAGCTCTGTCCTTCCTACAAGGCTCCTTTGCTTATGGAGGCTGGAACTTCCTCAACTACGTCACGGAGGAGTTGGTTGACCCATACAGGTAACACGTGCACATTTTCAGAAGCAACAAAACATAAAAAAAAAATAATAATAAAAAAAATTGTGCTAGTAAGTTTAACAAACTCAAATGGGTTTCTAAAGACATCTCAACAAGAAAAGGAATAAAACAATGAGAAAAATATAAACATGACACATACATACTGTATGTCAATTGCTACTCCCAGGCAAGGCATACAACTGCTAAAAGAAGATGTAAAAGAAGGCCACAATATACACAACTCAAGTAGTTTGGCTTTTCAAAAAAGCTTTAAGCCTGAATTTTGACGTGTGAGAGAGGAAGATTGTGTTGCAATATGATGGTACTTATTCCACAGCAGAGTCCCCCTGTATCGAAAACAGAATAGAGAATTTACAGAGTTGATGCAAATGATTCACACATCTGGTGTTATATGTGTGGATTACTGAATTTGTCAGGGGGGAAAAAATTAAATTAATTCAGACACACACATTTGTACATAAATGTCCGTGTTAAATGTACACTCAATGGCCACTTTATTAGGTACACCTGTGCAATCTAATGCAATCCAACTGTTGTGCCATAAATTCGACTTTTATTATGCCTATAGTGTTCAGTATGTGTTGACACTGTCATTAGAGATGCTAATTCAATTACGTTTTAGCATTAAGGTCATAGTTAGTGATGGTGTTGTACTGGACTACATTATATTGAAAGGTATTTTTAATATTGTGCCCTCCTTAGGTATGTAAATGGAAGGACAAAAAATGACCAACACCTCAGTATAATGTGGTTGAGTGCAACACCACCTTTAACTAGGACCTCAGTTTTATATATAATTTGAATCTACACACTTCCGACAATGTCACCAAAAAATGAATATTATAAACTTTTGTAAAGGTAGACTTTATGGCTGAGCTGCCTGAGCTGTTGATTGTACAGGGTACCTAAAATAAAGTGGCCACTGATGTATATTAATATTGGAAATAGGGTATTTAAATCAGAGGAATGGGGCTGTGTATTCGATCTGACCACTACATGTAGTCTGGCGAGTCTTTGTTTTAGAGAAAGGATCCTAATGTTGGTGGAATAAGTGGAAGCCCAAACAGAATTGTATTATGTGAGGTATGGGTAAAGTATAAACTGTAAAGAGTTCAACATTTTTGATGAACCAGTCTACTTATTTTTATTGAGTATACTGTCCCAAATGACTTTATGTTACTGCAAACTGAATATAATTTTTTAGTAAAACACAAAGAGACAGTTATTTCCAATAAATAGCCAAGAATTAGATTTACAGTACTTTTTTTTTTTTTGGCAGTAAATATCACAAAATTAGATTTATTAACATTCAATGTTTGTTCAATTTAAACCACTTAGAAATGTTATCTAATTCAGTATTTGCCTTAGAAATAAGTGTGGAAAATGTTTTATGTGAAAGAAACAAGCCAGTATCATCTGTAAAAAGTAACCAAGTCATCAATGTAGATGAGTAACAAAAGGAGCGCCACAAGTAGTCTATCCATTTACAAATAGTTTCCGATTATGTATCCAAATGTTTCACATGTTTAATCAAAGGTTGGTAAAGTTTTTCTATGGGAATGTCAAACTTCAGTCACAGAAATGGTTATTGTGCCATGAACCGCAATTTATTTATTTAATGTTTTTGTATAGGGACAAGTATGTAGAATAAACCAATGGCGCACACCACAGCATTTATAGCCTAAGCTAATTTGCAATGCCCGTCCCTAGATGGGCCTTTAAAATACATAACACTCAGCAACACATTCACAAGAGACAGTACAAAACACAGACTCAACAATAGGTACATACATTAAAAACACAAAGTCAGAACTCACCAGCACCAGATCATTCATGATTTACATGACTGATCCCTCTTTAAAAACTGTTTCAGTTTACATTTAAAATGATCCCAATCAGGATCCAGTTTGAGTTCTGTAGGTAACGAATTCCACATATTAATCCCCCGAACAGAAAAAGCTGTTTGACCAAATGAGGATTTACGCAAGGGCACCTTACAATTCCTGTTGGATGCTCCACGTGTTGCTGAGCCTGAAGCTCTTAGTGGAACCACAAGGTCACAGAGCACCTCAGGAGCCTGGTTATGTAGACATTTATAAATAAGTTTAAGATTAGCAAATTTAATGTAATGATCAAAACTTAACATATTTAATTTCCTGAGAACACGGCAATGATGCGATCTTATTTTATCTTATCTTACAATCTTGTTTTCCATCCTCCCCAGGAATCTACCACGTGCAATCTTCATCTCTATCCCCGTGGTCACCTTCGTTTACGTGTTTGCCAACGTGGCCTACGTCACGGCCATGAGCCCGCAGGAGCTGCTGGCTTCCAATGCTGTGGCAGTGGTGAGATAACAGACAGCACAATTACTCCAATCTGCCCTGCAGCCGTTTAGAGTAGCCAAGTAGCCAACCTGATCTGACACATGCTCCTCGTTGTAGCAAAATGCTTGTAACGCTCAGTCTGTCGGCCTTTTGCGCTCCCATTTTGAAATGTCCTGATTAGTTGCTGTTATTTAAATATGTTTCAACTGTGTACTTCTCCTCCTCTTCTCTCTCTACTCCTAATATTTCTCCCAGACATTTGGAGAGAAATTACTAGGAGTAATGTCATGGATCATGCCCATCTCTGTGGCGCTCTCCACTTTCGGGGGGGTCAATGGCTCCCTCTTCACATCGTCGCGGTCAGTTTGTCTCCCCACCGCCCCTACCTCTGTCCTCTCTGTCTCCTCATTCCAGCTTCTGTGGTTGCAGTGCTTTTTCTTTTCCTTTTTTTTTTTTTTTTAAGTCGACTCTTGTTCCCGTGCTGATATTTGAGCCCGTACCTGTAGATGTACATGGAGAAACGGGGTAAGCAGGGTGAAAATGAGAAGCTCAACAGGAATAAAATGCATTAGCAGTGTAAATGCTCATCTTTGGGGCCACAAACTGGATTTCAGATTGTAGGGAAGGAGCCTGAATAGAAAATTGTGTTCCTCTAGGAGCATATTTAAATCTGCTAAGATGGTCCCACTTGACCAATAACATATCCCAAAGTACTTAGCCCATTGCACTCCTGTTCAGGTCCATCTTTCACCCTGCAATTTTCACTTCTGCCACCTGTGTCTGCGCTGGTGCTTCCATAACCACCTGAATTGTGTTTCCTGAGCTGTTCTCTCAGCTGTCCAAGTGCACACGGTGAGAGAGAACCAGCTGGCTCTGCTCTCATGACTTAACTGTCTCCGGTTCGGTCTCTCAGACTGTTTTTTGCCGGAGCGCGGGAAGGCCACCTCCCACGTCTGCTGGCCATGATTCACGTCACACGCTGCACTCCTATCCCAGCCTTGGCGTTCACTGTGAGTCCCTGTCCGGCCCAACAGAACATTTACTGTTAGTCTTTTTGCCCGTACTCTGTCCTCTCCTTGTGCTGAGATAACTTTCTCCTCTCTCCCCACATTCAGTTGATCTCCACTCTGCTGATGTTGTGCACCAGTGACATTTACACCCTCATAAACTACGTGGGTTTCATCAACTACCTCTTCTACGGCGTCACTGTCGCTGGGCAGATTGTGCTGCGCATCAAAGAGCCCGACATGTATCGACCCATCAAGGTAAAGACGCAGACTAGAACAATTTCATGTGGACTTTTTGGCACTGAACATGCAGAAAATTGTGATTGCAACACAACAATTTTTAAAACCTTTCAGATATGTTTTCCATGAGCTCTGCACAATACATAATTTATTGGATGTTGTGCTGTTTATACAAGGCTCCAGGGATCACTTTTTGGCCAAACTTCTATATAATTGTGGTAGAACTTTTTATTCATAACCAACAATCCAATTTCACAAATCCTTTTGAAACATGCACGACAATGACTCTGCACTGACAAGAGAAAGGTATCCATGTAAACGCAGAAAAGGTATCCAAAATATGTTGATACTCCTTTATTGATAAGACCACATGTGACTTCATTTGTTTCCACTTTTAACAGCATTTTAAAGGTGGGGTAGGCAGTATTATTTTGGCGTCAATGGGGAAAAAATTCCATAATATCTGTTCAGCAAATTGTAATTCAAGTGGTCTGAGAGAAAACTTCTACTTCTGCACCTCCCCTTGGCTCTGTTTTCAGGTTTTAGAAAATCTAGCACGTGACAGGAGACTTTGACCAATCACAGGTCATTTCAGAGAGAGGGTGCGTTAGTATTGGCTGAGCTACAAATGCAATTGCACGTCCCTTCAGATGGTGAAAGCCTGATTCAATGATTCCATGAATGAATTTCCAGTCCCTCCCTCCAGAAGTGTGTTGAAAGGGTATTTGAGGTTTTACAACACTGTCTGTCCCCTGTCCTCCAGGTGAGCCTGGTATGGCCAGTGATCTACCTGCTGTTCTGGGCCTTCCTGCTGGTCTTTTCCCTCTACTCCGAGCCAGTGGTCTGCGGTATCGGTCTGGCCATCATGATGACTGGTGTCCCTGTATATTTCCTGGGAGTCTACTGGGAAAACAAGCCACAGTGTTTTGATATTACTATTGGTAAGGCAACATCCTAGTCTCCTCCTTATCTCTTAGATAAAAGATGTCCTTGAAGTTGAAATTTTATTTGAACTCTGAGATGCCCACAAATGTGAGTCCGTCCACTTTAAAGTGAACTGCAGTGTGGTTCACTATTAAATGCAGAGGTTAACGGGTCAAAGTACACAGATGTTCAGTTTTGCTGCATTTGTTAGCATTAAAGGTGACCCTGCTTCACTTGTAATTGGGCAATTTGAATCCTAAAAAAATATGATGCAACTAAAGTATTTTTCACAAAGGTCCAAATAAAAGGAAATGCACTGTGTAATTGTATATCTAGAAAGTAAAGGTACAGGATTCATAAAAAAGTTAACCCAGATTGATACAGAACATGGACGAATGGTGAAGGGTATATTAATCAGGATAAATGCCACTAAACTCTAATATCAAAATGATTTCCCTGGTCTCTTCCATCCCCGACTGTATCCAGGTACAATGACTCACCTGTGCCAAAAGCTCTGTTCGGTGGTCTACCCAGTCATGGAGGAGAACGTGGAGCCCAATGGGCTTCAAAAGAAAGATGGAAGGGAAGACGGGAAAAGCCCTCAAACTGCTGATTGAAGATGTGCATAAACAGAGACGATGCCTCACACTCGCATGTGGTTTGCAGGAGGAAAAAAAAGACGCTTGGGGAAGACTCCAGAAAGATTAGCATACATATTCACTTGTAGTTCTACAACACTGGACTTTCTTGCTCTGTTTTTGACTGGCCTTAATCCTGACTACTGTTGTTTCAGTGTATGGGTATGAGAACAGGTGTTTGAAATGAAATATCACTGACTTTGTACTAATGAAATTAAAATTATGAAACAGTCATTTTCTTTAGTTTTCATATTAGAATTTAAACCTTTGTCCTTTTTGTCTTTTACTGTTTGTTGTTTGAGAGTCTGTGGAAAAATTGTTTTTAATATGCAAGTTGTATGTGTTGTCCAAGCTCTGTGTTGTTTCTATTATCACCTCACTATAGTAACACTAAAATGAAATTTTCCAGATGGTTTAATGGTTTTTGTTCTCACTGGGCTCATAACATCTTCATATGCCAAATTGTATTAATGATTAATTCAAACTGTTTCTATTTGAATACATACATAGAAGGAGAGCAAATGTTTGTTTTTCCTTGCACATAGATCTCTAGTTCCGATCATCACTATGGAGTTCATTATTGGCTGATTATTGCACATTTAGTCTTGTAAATAAGAGTTATTCTTTCTGAGTATGGAGCTCTTCCTAAGAATTGTCAACATGCATGAAGAGGGGTCACACCGAAAAGTAGCTGCATTAATCTTCCATCACTGAACAGAAAGCTCATGGAAAATCTAATATTCCTGAAATGTTCCCACAGTGTATCTGCAATGCATAGTCAGTATATGGTGACCATATACCTAATGATAAAAATCAGATCTTACAATTTTCCCAGGTATTTTATCACTGAAATGTCTTTTGACACGTTGGGTATCTGTCAAAAATTAGATATGGATGGCCAGTTGTCTTCATAATGTCTCACTGTGTTGTATTGTAGTGCATATACTGCAGTGCTATTGGTATGGTGCTGCCTGCTGCACCTCATCAATGTTTCATTCACCTGTTGGAACACCTGACGTACAAGGGGGCGGAGTCCACGCACAATGAGCGATCAGATTGCGGAAGTCATGGGCAGCTATGACAAGCCTAGGTGGGTTAAGATGTCACATCAGCCTAAATAAGACAAGAAACTAGATGAATTTGCCTTCAAAATAAGAGCCTGAATATCTGCGTACCCATATAATAATTTTATTATTAAAATAAAATTAGACATTTTGGATGGATTATTTCAAGCCAGAATCTTAAATTTATGCGACCTTGAGTAACACATTTCGTTGTGTATATTTATATACTTACAAATGCCCATCAACTACAGTCCACATAGATGATAGATATACACATAGACACATGTGAGAGCTTGGTAATATTTTACTAAATTAAACATATTGGGGGGCCTGGGTCTGTGGAAGTCTGGGGTAGTTGCACACTGCCAGCTTGGTAATCCAGTCTTTGCTCTATTTAGTGTTTTTCCTCTGTTCATCCTCTGTTAAAGTTTGAAACCTCTTTCACCTCCTTTAGGAATTTTAAAGAGCTTTTTTGTCAAGAAATGGCTACTAGCACTTTAAAGGGAACTGAGAGGGGATGATTAGAGTACATGTACTCTAAATATGTATATTTCTTATCACATATATAATGTGAAATGTTGACAGAATGCAACTGACCTGCCCATGACTACCTGAGGTAGTCTTCAAGAGATATATATTTGTACTTGAACAGTTTTCTACACAAGTAATGATGATGAAGACCATGATATGCAATCTTGAGTTAAGATTATTTTGTCAAATCTTACTTCTAAGTTACTGGAGTAATGAGCCCTTTTCACTGTAGACTTGATCTGTCACAGCAGGCAGGGCTCTAGTCTGTTGAGGGACGCAGATACTCGAGTCCTTGGTGTTGTTTCTACACAAATGCTGGGCTTTTTAAGTCAGTCAAGTTGATTTAAGTCAGTGTTTTAAAGTTAAATCAAAATAAATTGAACAGTGTAGAATCACTAAAGACATTTTGACATGTCGCAGTAGGAAAAGCAAAGGCGTAAATAATAAAATTAATGATGTCTAAATTCTGTTTAGCTGCTTCAGTTTCAGGGTCCTGGCATTGTGTGTGCTGGCTCACTGTCATGGCTAACTGAGACACTTGTTAATGTTAATAGTAACACCTGTGCTCGTATGTCTACTATGACAAGTCAAAATATCTGTTGTGAAAAAGGCTTGTTAAATTCCCAGCATTAGACATTCATGTAGGCAACTTATTATGAAAGAAAATATAGTTGAACAATTTAATAAAAATAGTATATAAAACAGTATATAGTATATATCTTTTGTTCTTTTTTTGTATCAAGTCCAACATTTCTCAGACAGGTGGCGTTCTGCTGGGGGAATTTAGATTCATGACCTCAATAGTCCTGGCTATGTCCCTGTCTCTTTTCTAAGTAAGCCATACCAGTCAGGCAGCTACAACAATACCCTACACTGCCCCAGGTAGGACTTGCATACCTAAATGACATGTAACCATAATTAATGCTATTGATTGCACCTGTGCTTTTCCTGCTGTGACATGTCAAAATGCCTCATACAAAGAAGGCCCATTAACAGAATCTCTTCCTGAGAAAGATGCATCCAAACTTGTATAATAATCTCTCCAGCCAATTCCCTTACAGTGTGTCTGATTTTAACAGTAATTTAAATCAATTTGAATAATATTCCAAATGCAATATTTATCAAACGGATTTTATTTTGAAAGGTGTGACAGGAAGTCGTGTGATTATTTTTGGCTCCGTTGACAGTATGTCATATGGATACACAGTATTTGTGTTTCCAGACAACTGACTGCTGCCGTGTATTGGAGGGGGTTCGGTTGAACCGGTTTACTTTTTGAATACTGGAGACTCTCTGTACAGCGTAGAGGTACGTAGTTATTACAGAGCTTAAACCATTCACATGAATAGACTGTCATGCTAACTTAGCTAGCTCTTTAGCTCGACTGAGCAGGCTTGACAGCATCTGCAAGGTTAGCTCTGTTCGGTCGGTTGGCTAGCCTCTAGCTCATTTTACTGATCTACATCATCGACTGGGGGAGTGTCATGCTAACTTGTTAGTTAACTCGTTAATTGAAATGTATTTTACAACGTAATATAGAAAGGTTAGATGTAGGTAATTGACAGTAACCTCCTTTTAAGCCAGCTCAAGGAGTGAATACCGGTACAACAATCTGTCACCAGCAACAGCAGTCAGTTTAACAGACTTGTAACGTAGTTAAAGTTTTTGAAATATACACACTTTAGTTGTGTGTTTTAGTGACAGCACAGCTCTTATAAAGATGTATTATAGTGTTGTAACAGCTTTGTCGTAGCCTTACACACACCTGGAGGCTTTTCAGATACAGGAAGTGAAATTAAGCACAGTACAACTCTGCATTGTAAAGTAGTTTGTTCTCTGTTAATGTTATATTTGAACATGTCCATAACACCACATGCACACATGCCAACACACACATCCCCTCATCCCCCCACCAACACACACGCACACGCACGCACACACACAGCCATGTCTCCATCAGTACCCCTGCAGGAGATGATCCGGGCCATCAGGTCAGCACGGACGCAGTGCGAGGAGCGGGGTGTCATCCAGAGGGAGTGTGCAGCCATCCGGGCACAGTTCAGACAATCCGACAATGGGGGGCGATCGCACAACCTGGCCAAGCTCCTCTATGTGCACATGTTGGGCTACCCAGCTCACTTTGGTCAGGTGAGGGGATTTTGCTAATGCCCGTCATGGGTTTGCTTGGGTTAATGGGGGTTAGCAGGGTGAGAAAGAAACCATCATGCAGCTGGGGGATCTGGGTTCAATTCATCACTGAATTGGCCTCGTGCAACAACAGTGGCCCAGTCCCAATGTCCCACCACTATGTCCTAAGCACTGATCCCTCACAGACATTATCTGTGTGCTGACATTATAACAGCACACTGTGGAATCACATGCTAAATATAATTTATAATAATATAAATAATGTTGCTGCTATGTGCATGTAAACTTGTATTTCTTGCTCTTTCAGACTGCTACTGTCATTAGAGCAGTATGAATTGTGGTTGATTCCCTCAGGCAGCAAGTCTGCAGCATCAAACCCATGTAAAAAAAAACAAAAAAAAAACTGGGCCACTCCAGCTCCGGGGCTGCTGCTCTGAAGCCGAGCCTGACCTCCACTTGGAGTGGGCAAAGAGCAGGACATTTTCCTCAGGGCATCAGTAGTGTCAGTATTTCAAGTAACTTCACATTCAAAGGAGTTCTTGCACGCCCCTACTAGATGGAGTGTGTGCGGATGATAGCCAGCCCCCGCTACAACGAGAAGCGTGTGGGATATCTGGGAGCCATGATGCTGCTGGATGAGAAGCAGGATGCCAGCTTGCTCATCACCAACTCCATCAAGAAGTAAGGACAGTGAACACTTTATCTTAACCCCCGTATTTAGCATTTATATGCAATTAAAGAGGAACTCCACTGATTTCACGCATCAGTCTGTTTACAGGTCTTGGCGAGTATTACTGCATATCTGTAAGTTGCATAAAGCTTTTAGTGGCTCCAGAGGGAACTGCGCAAAGTCTGATGAATTGCATCCCAAGTGATGTCACTTGAGTCAGTGTCGGTTGGCTCTGAAGACTACAAGTTTGAAAATGAAAAGAATCTGGGGGTGTGGAGTTAGAAAGAAGCAAGCTTACCAGACCTCTGTAGCCCGCTCCACATCTCTGCTTGAGGCTAGTAGCTCGAGGCTACATTAGCTGCTACTAGCGTAACACACCAGAATCTCCAACTGAACTGTGGGAGGTTGAGTTGCATTGTGGGTAAAGTAGGCACCAGGTTATGACAAGGGAGAAGAATGCGTGGAATAAAAAAGACGATATTGCTGGTTCTGCTGCATTTATTTTCAACTTTTTTTTTTTTAAAACTGTCCATCGTGAGTCCGACAATGTAATAGGAGTGCAATGTTAAATTGGTGGAGTACTCATTTAATAAACAGTTAATAACTGGCTTATAATGCATTATAATAGAGTTGTAATCAAATATAAGGAAATTCTTTAAAAGTGTTTATTAACATATGTCAACAATTATAACTCCTCATTTAAAGCATCTGTAGCAGGTCTATTACTGTTAATGAGTGTTAGGCAACACAGTATAACATAGCACACATGAACAAATCTTACAGTGTGTTATAAAGCATTAGTTAACAATTATACACATGTAAAAAACACTTTCAAAGGCAGGCTTAAAACTGTGTTAAAACCATGAAGATATATATTATTATATATGATTACAGCTATGTTATCAAGCATTCCAGTTATGGATGCTTCATATGAGGAGTTATAGTTGTTGACAAATAAACACTTAAAATGTCCTTATATCTGCTTACAACTATATTATAGTGTGTAGTAGCATATTACAAGCCATTTATACTGTATACAGCTTATAAATGCTTTATGGGGGGTGGTTAAAATAACATGTTTTCTGTGTTATATGTTTAATTCTGGAAGGCTGCTTGTAAAAGATAAATGACTGTGGTATTTTCCCTCAAATTACAATTCACAGCATTGGTGTAGAACGTCATAATCATATGTTAGACAATAGTTAATCGTCATAATTGACAATAGTGCGCTTTCATGTAAATAGAGTAAGTGCAGTAGACAAAATGGGGAGCGAAACGTCAGAAAAGAGAACAAGTCAACAAGTCAGATAGTATACAGCATGGAGGATATTCTCATATGATTTCAATAAAATGCCAAGCAGTTTTTGCACTTATTAATATACACCGATCTACACTGTCATTTGTGTGTGCGTGTGTGTATGTGCGTGTGTGTGTGTGTGTGTGTGTGTGTGTGTTTTCCAGTGACCTTTCTCACAGTAACCAGTACGTGCAGTCTCTGGCTCTGTGCACACTGGCCTGTATGGGTTCAGCTGAGATGTGCAGAGATCTGGCACCAGAGATTGACAGGCTGCTCCGAGCCTCTAACTCCTACATAAAGAAGAAGGTGGGGACCTCCACGTTTTATTAAGTTATTTATTTTTTCAGCAGAACCTATATATTAATATTACTACCACTGTAATCACCAGGTGTGGACTCGAGTCACATGTCTTGGACTCGAGTCACAAATTTGATGACTTTAGACTGGACTTGACAAAATCAAAGAAGACTTGCAACTCAACTTGGGTCACTTCACTTGGACTTGAGCCTTTTGGCTTGAAAATACTTGATACCTTCTCCCAAGCCCAAAGATTAAAAAGTATGTTATTTAAATACAACAAGACAGGACAGAAACATTCATTCTGTTGTGGTACTGGTTAATAGTGCTATATAAAGTGCAATGTCAGCACTCCTTTTTTATGATTAAGTTCAGTTGCACTTGTTTTAACAAATAAATACAAATTTTATATTTAATTACTCTGTTGTTAAAATGGCATTACATGTGGTGAAGAGCACATAATGACTTGTGTAGGACTCGAAACTCAAAGGTTAGGACTTCGAACTTGACTCGGGACTTGCCTGTCTTGACTTGGGACTTTGACTTGGGACTTCAGTGCAAAGACTTGAGACTTAAAGTACTTGTGCCTTGCAAAACAATGACTTGGCCCCACCTCTGGTAAACACTATATAAAATTGATTCTGTACTAATTGTACTGTATATATTTAATATGTTGTGAAGAAACAACATGACTAAAACATTTAAAAGTTACTGTGATTCATTATGTGCTACTAGTGTTGGATAGATCATGTGTTATGGTCTGTTTAAAACAGTTGTTGTACACAGATTTCAGCTAACCAGATCTGAACCTGTTCAGTGTAGTGATGATGTAACGGTGCTGATGATGACTTGCCCCACTGTTCCCCCAGGCTGCTCTGTGTGCTGTTCACATTGTGAGAAAAGTCCATGATCTGGGGGAGCTTTTCACCCCCGCAGCTCGCTCCCTCCTTGCCGAGAAGAACCACGGTCGGTTGATCTACGTTCATGACACGCCTTAGTTATGTTGACCGGTCGGTTTCATGTTTCAAGCGTGTCTCACAAATTACCCATTTCCAGTTATTCTTCATGGTTTTGCCTCTGTTTATCTGTAGGTGTGTTACATGGTGCTGTGGTGCTCATCACTGAGCTGTGTGAGCGGAATCCAGAGACACTAGAGCGGTTCAGAAAAGTAGGAGGCGCACACACACACACACACACACACACACACACACACACACACACACACTTACTTCTTGATCTAATAAGTTGTATCTCGACACTCTCTGTCTTTATCTCTCTGTTGTAATGCGTCTGTGCTGTGTGTATCTCAGACAGTTCCAGATCTGGTTCAGATCATGAAAGGTCTGGTCATTTCGGGTTATTCTCCGGAGCACGACGTGGCAGGAATCAGTGATCCCTTCCTACAGGTCAGTCACTGCAGCACCGCTCACTTAATACAGTATCATAGTCTTCAATTTAGTTCTGTTAAGTCAGTTTAATGGATACTTTACAGGCATGACGCTGGAATTCTGCACTGCATTACATTGATTATAGAGCAAAAACACTTAAATAACATTGGAGGCATCTTATTTAGTATTCCCAATTTTCCTGAATCTGTGAAAACAATCAGCAGATTCAGTCTCAGTCGGGTACAGACTTGTGATAAATTGTTCATGTTTTGTCTTTCTTTCAGTTTCTTTCTTTCTCGCCAGCACACACAGATTTATCGTTTAGCCCTTCCTTCTGATTTTTGCTGATTCAGTGTACCAAAATAACTTGTAGTCCATCTGTTCACTCTCGCCTGCCTCTGTCCTCAGGTACGCATCTTGAGGTTGCTGAGGATCCTCGGCCGCAACAACGAGCCAGCCAGTGACGCTATGAACGACCTACTAGCTCAGGTCCAGTGTTCACTTTCGTATACACAAATAATAACCATTACATGAAGTCTTATGGGTTTGTTGTTTTATTCCAGAATAAGTTCCTCTGGAAATACTTACACCTAACTGGGTGTTTAAAAACAGCAAATGTAAAAAGCTCAAATCATTTCTGTCAAGTGACGGTAGAGAAGCAAAAATGATACATATATGTATGTTGTTGCATGACTAATGTACTGATGTAGGGATGGGAATCGAGAACTGGTTCCAAATTGTCTGGTCCATCAGAATCGGATGCCTTCGAGCTTATCAATTCCTTTTATCGATACCAGCGTGCTTTTCTGACAGTTGCACATTGCAAAACAATGAAGTCAAACTTATGCGTCGCTGTTTACACTGCTGGAACCATCAAACCCCCAGGAAGTGGGCCAGGCTTTGAGGCCAGTTTTACATAGTGGCCAAAAATACGTTTTCCCATAGACTTACTTTGTGAAAGAGACATCTGTAAATTAGCCAATCATTTTTTTGTGGTACATCAACTAGCCAGTACGAACACTTAAACAGCCCTTATTTAAATCATTATGTCCTAAAAGTTGTAAAGTTCACTAATAGCTATAGTGCCACTGAACAACTTTCATAGGAATGAACGGGGCCCCACCTCTGACGCTGTATCCAGTTCTCTTTATACATCCATGGGAGTCATGGTGGAGAAGAAGAAACGGTCCAAAGCATGGCTTCATTTCACAAAGAAAGATGACAACAATGCTAGTTGTAATGTCTGTAAAATGATCATTTCAAGTAAGGGTGGAAACACCAGCAATATGCTGAAATATCTTTCTACGCATGAGTGCCACTGCTTCCCAGTGGAGCAGCACGTCCGTCACAGAGACTAAATGTCCTGTGTTTATAATAACATTAGCACCACGCAGGCAGGCTTAGCAGATTTTTTATTTGACTAAGAAAACCTAAATGAAAACAAACGGTGTACAAATATTCTCTCATTCCATCCATTTTAGATGATGACTGACTGATACCTACTTTTTTTCCACACAGAAAATTGATCTTTAATCAGTAAGGGAATGAAGAATCTTGCCGACAAGCAGAATCGATAATGGCATTGGTATCAATTCCCATCCCTATACTGATGTATGTTTGACTTGCTGTACAGGTGGCGACTAACACTGACAGCACGAAGACTGTGGGCAACGCTGTGCTGTATGAGACTGTTCTCACAGTGCTGGACATCAAGTCAGAGAGCGGCCTCAGGGTGAGAGAGCAGCAGCAACACTCACTGTGTTTAACCCCAAAGGGAATAATGTTACCTAATTAATGAACAAATGTACACGTGCTTTGTTTCACAGGTTCTGGCTGTGAACATCCTGGGAAGGTTTCTCCTGAACAACGACAGGAACATTCGGTTAGTTTCCCTTTCACCTACGCTCCTCGCTCCTGTTCCTCTTTCCCTTTACATCTCTTCCCCCCTCTTTCCCTCCTCCCTCTCTTATCTCTCTGGGTCACTTTACCTTTTCCATTCCACAAGGCCAACGGCAAACTCACTGCAGTCAGAGAGAGAAGTCTCCCAACAAGCTGTAATCAGTCTGAGCCCCCCCAGGAGATCACTGTCTGTCTGTTAATCAGGGTGTCTGCACGTCTTGAAAAGCATTGAATTCAGTTTCCTTAAAAAAGGCCTGAGAAGGTATTAAAAAGTCTTGAATTTAATTTACAAAAGTCACATATTTTCTCTTGCTTGCTGTAGGCAGTAATGTTAGTTGTAAAATGTTTTTGTATCTGATTCCAGGCTGTCGGGAGACATTAAACATCTATAAAGTAAAAGCTGGGTTGCTGTTACAGTGGATTGTGCTGCAGGAGAGTTTCAGGCAGCCCCATCAGCCCTGAAGCAAACACTGTCACTACTGCTAGCTATAGTAGCTATTAAGCTCATCATCTCACAATGGGCATGTGTCAGTTTTAGCAAAAACTTAAATTAAGTAATAATTTTTCATTGGTTAATTCCTCCATCCATTTTATGCCACTTATCCGGGTCCAAGTTACGATAATTTCATTAATTCTATCATTAGGAGTTATTGTTATAAACTGCTGGGAAGTACTGAAAAAATGTGATATGATAATAAATAATTCTAGGCCACATCACCCCTACTGGTTTTCCATCATACTTTCATACTTTGGCAGGTTTGACCGTGAAACAGGTATTAAACTATATTTTATGTGGCATTAAAAAGTCTTAAATTTAACTCTGTGAACCTTGCAGAAACCCTGCTTAATGCTCATGTCTCCATTCTGGGCCATGTCACTTTTCATCAGGCAGTGTGGAGGCCTGTCACAGGTTCCTTGGGGTTTTGTTATGGTACTATTTTTATGGCTTTGTCTCCATAGGGGCCATGTGACCAGGCAGGCCTGCCTGGTTTTCTACTGCATGGCTCTAGGGCTGTGTGACAGTAATGGGACTGGTTTATTCCTGCGAGCCCTGCCTGGCTAGATAACATCTCTCCTGTGCTCACATAAATACTTGATCAGTTCATGAGACATTTCCAGTGGAAAGATACATTATTTATTTTGCCAAGTTAAGAAAGTTAAGTTTGGACAGCACTGTTAGTTAATCTTGATTGTTAGCCGATGATTGGTAAAAAATGTGTTAAATATATTCTGCCGCCCCACACACTCTTAACAGGCTGTAGTGCAAACCTCAGTGAATTTACTCACAGCGCTTCATCATAATGCAGTGTGAAGCTTAAAACCTGACATCTTTATTTCTGTTCTGTATGGGTGTCCAGGTACATTGCCATGATCTCTCTTCAAAAGATTGTTGGGACAGACCACAATGCGGTGCAGCGCCACCGGGGGACCATAGTGGACTGCCTGAAGGACCAGGACGCTTCTGTCAAACGGTAACTTTCATCTCTTCAGCTGTTACTCTACAGATGTTCAGTAAACTTGACACTGTGAGGTCATGCTCTTCTAATGTCACCTCCTAAAGTGAGTCTTCTAACATGATTTTGATTGAACCTTTAAAAAAATGTATACCATTGTTCAGGGATCAGTTCATAAAATGTAGCAAACCTCTCTAAAAGTTATTTCCTCATTTTATGTTTGAGACATTTTCTGATGATCTCACCAAAAGTAATAATTGAATGCTTAATGGATTTCTGTAGATAAATGAACACAGTGCCACTTGGTCCCTCCTCTAGGTACAACGAGATGATGATATAAAAGTGCTGTGTGTACTTCAGGTCAGCGAGCAGTTGCCGCTGCATCTGCAACCAGTGAACATCGATGTTCTGTATTTTGATTGGACAACAGCAGGGCGCAACTCCCCTGCCGCGGGGTACTGGCTACCTCTGATCCCACTGACAATACCAAACACTACAAGGTTGATGCTACCTACTTACTCTAAACTCAGCACACAGCCAAATAGAGAGCATTGTAGCTTATGTTTTGCTAACTAATATCATAAAAGTTTTTTGATCCAGACCAGATAATCAAACTTTGAAACTGATGTTGCTCCAAGAGTGTTTCTCTTCAGTGATCTGTTTGTTCTCTGCTGGCGAAGATGTGTTCAGGGAACTCGCATACCGGTAAAATGAGCTCCTGCATCTTTTTCCACAATAAACCTTAAAGGTACTTTCAGACCAAATTACTGTATTTCAGGGCAAACTATTGTACAATTCAGAGTGCAGTGTATATGAATCTGTACCAAAGACCTTATAGGTACTTTCAGACTTTGTACTTTCAGACCTTAAAGGTACTTTCAGACACTTTTCGACCTTGCTGCCGCCGACCATGGTGGCATAGTTGCCGTTGTCTGAAAGCACCTTAACACAGAAAGATATACATTAACTAGTACCTCACAACTAGTAGGGGTGGGACAAATAATATTATGATATGTCGTGATACAATCTCTTGTGATACTGGTGCATCAATACGTAATCGATACACCAGTATCATGCCGTGTTTCATCTCAACTGCCTAGAAAACAGGTTTGATTTTATGCTTTGTATATTTTTCTTTTGAGCTGCACAGATATCCTGATGTATCATAGATCATTTTCACAGTATATCACATAATTGCTGGTAATGTCACTATTGTGGACAAAATACCATGATAGCATTATACTGTGAGCTACCTCTGGATTTCCAGTCCTACTAACGAGGATAATAATAAAGCTATACTTAACTGATCCCAGAATTACCATAACATTAATCCTCTCTGGCCAACTCTCCAGCCGTGCGTTGGATCTCTCCTTGGCACTGGTGTCGGCCTCCAACGTCCGCTCTATGATGAAGGAGCTGCTCCTCTTCCTCTCCTCCTGCCCCCCCGAGCTCAGGGCCCAAGCTGCCAGCGGCATATTCAACGCCGCAGAGAGGTGAGCGACACACCACACAGACGTGTAAATGTGCACATACGTGACTGTGATGCATTCATGTGCACGTGAATGCATTTTAATGTGCTCTGTTGTTCCAAGCTGGGATTGGCTTTTACAGAAGAAGACGAAGATGCAGCTGTTTAAGTGTGAAGGCTGTAACAGAAAAGTCTCTGTGCTTAAAGTATACGTGGCTCCATGTCTCACCCTGTGTCTGTCTCCGCTCTCAGTGATACCCCTGTCTCTTTAAGCGGCACTGTGACGATGAATAGCCTTCTCTGTGTCTACTGTATATCACTCTACCACTTGATGCACTTTGTTTTGGTGTGTGTGTGTGTGTGTGTGTGTGTGTGTGTGTGTGTGTGTGTGTGTGTGTGTGTATAAATAATGAGAGGATGCAGATGGACTCACTCTCAAGCACCACTGAGTGTGTGTATCTCTGTCTCTGTCAGGTATGCGCCCTCCCAGCGCTGGCACATTGACACCATCCTGCATGTCCTCACCACGGTAAATACAGACTGAAGCACTCACCCTGCTGCCTCTTTCATGACTTTCTCACTCCCAACTTTTTTTAAGCTGCCCACTGCCATCATGAATGCCTTAGTGAAGATAGCAGTGGGCCACATGTATGAAGGCTGGATAGCCATTGAGATACTAAATGCGTATTTTATAAACATTTGACAAGAGACGGCATGTAGCTCCTCTGTACAAACTTTCATACATGCAGCCCCAGGTCCTGAATAGGCCATTTATCCTGGACTAATGCTTTCCATTTACATCCTTACTTTTCATTTTGTGCTCCATCTAGGTAAGGGGATAAATGATTGGCATGACATGATTGGAGTAAAAGCTAATGCTTACACTAATCATTTGCTCTGTTCTCCCAAAAGGATGGAATGTATAGAAAGGGTAACGATGGAGATGTGGCACAAATTAAAGTCCTTTTATAATGTGCATGAACTGTGATGAAAACGTCCCCCAAGTGAGGTCATTGTGTCTGAGAGGAAATGTAGGGCGACCCAAATACTTGGGCCAGCTGTCTAGCTAATGGAGTCTGGTGTGTGTGTGTGTGTACTTGTGTTTGACTCTGATCTCCACTCTGCCAGGCAGGGGGCGACGTGAGAGATGAAACGGTGCCCAACTTGATCCAGCTCATCACCAACGCCTCAGAGCTGCACTGCTACACTGTCCACAAGCTCTACCGGGCCCTGCTCACTGACATCTCTCAGGTGTGTGTGTGTGTGTGTGTGTGTGTGTGTGTGTGTGTGTGTGTGTGTGTGTGTGTGTGTGTGTGTGTGTGTGTGTGTGTGTGTGTGTGTGTGTGTCTGTCTGTTCTTAAAGGAGTGCTACAAAGTTTTAGGCAGGTGGCTTGTTGGTCAGCTTACTCATTCAGTGAAACTTAGACAAGAAAATCATCCATCTGTCTCTGGGTTGCTCCATGCTGATCCTTCATCATACGATAAATAGATCAAATGTGGGAAGAATACTTTAAGTTTTCTGTTAAATGTTTAGTAATTAAAAGGTATTTATTATTTTACAACTCATTACAAATCAATACCTCAGTATAGCTGCTTAAGACAAGTTATTGTATGTGTCTTAAAGTAGAATTAACTAATCAAAAAATGACATAAAAATGACAAAATACAATTATGCAATTCTGTCTGCAAGCACAATCAAACAAACAAACAGCAAACAAAATTGTATATTGGAAAAAACATACCTGACCTCAACTAAACTCTCCCCACCAACTTTATTCTTCAGAGAAGAAAAGTTATCGAGGAAACTTAAATGTTGAAAAAAACAACAGGACCCTTGCAATAGGTGTCAGAACAAACCGTTTAATGATTTGAAAAGATTTCAATAAAAGAGAAGCATAAGGCAAAATGATCAGACTTTGGTCAGCTAGTCCAGGGCCTGCATCCACACACACACACACACACACACACACACACACACACACACACACACACACACACACACACACACACACACACACACACACACATGCTTCCATACTGAGCAAAGCAGACATAGCAGATTCTTTTAAACGTGAAGAGCCCAAAGTGAAGCTGATATTCCATGTAACTCATATTTCCTGGCTAAACCCATCCTAGACCCTCAAGCCCACTGAGATCCCAAAGATATCTATCATCATCTTTTGGTCTAAAAAGACTGTTACCATTTCAAATAGTCATGTTCAAAACCTGTAGCTGTTGTAAGGTTTGAAACTTTAAATCACAAGGGATGCTCATCATTTTGCATACCATCTTTTCATTTATTTGAATTGTATTAACTTAACAAAATGGATTAGAATTTTTGGACGGAAATCCTATTAATTAATATTAATTGTTATGTAAATATCAGAGAGAAAAACATATCATTTCAATGTAAGATCATTTTGCAGCACAACACAATGTGCAAAACTCAAGAGATGTTTGAACATTTCAATTGAAATAGAAACCTATGTCGGTCTTGCACCAGACAGAGCTGGTTTGGTTCCATGGCAGTGAGAATAGCTAGGCTGTTTCAGTCTGAAACTGGCTGATGCAACCAGGTTTATTTTTGGAACCGAGTCAGACGAGCAGCCATCTTCAGCGTTGTGCAGTTTCCTCATCTTCTGCCACATTAACTCCCAGTGAATCCAGGGAAAAGTGGCTCTGATGTTTCAAACGGCTATGCTGACCAGCAAGCCAGTATCCCAAGAACGTAAAGTATTCCTCTATGATTATATTGGACTGTGACGGGCAAATTCACAAAGAATGGAGGAGAGAAGGATTGTGGCCGCTGATGGCACCATGATTTGCGCATCATGCAACTGCTATCTGCCCCGTCTCAAGGTCCAATTCACAAAAGATATTGCGCTAATGATATCACAGCGCAAACATGCCCATAAAGTTTTGCAGCTGAGTGCAATTTGCCCCTGTTTAGCGTCTGATTGCAGTTATCCATATAAGAGAACATACAGTAGCACAAACAATGCAAGTCCCACATAGAGATGTAAAGTCATAGTAATGGTAAAGGTAGTGATAGTGATAGTAATAGTAATATTAATTTTTTTTAAATAATAATGATAGCAATAATAATAGTAGTAGTAATAATAATAATAATAATAATAATAATAATAATAATAATAATAATAATAATATGGTGGCACAGTAGGCAGGACAATGGTAGAGAAGAGAAAACTCTAATTTTCAGGCCGCGAGCTACAATCAGAAAGTGATATTCTCCTTCGAAATATCGCCTGGCATGTCGATGCCTTCACCTGGCTACAATTACTGCTGCCATGATCACTGGAAAGTCTGGGTGTGACACCCCTTTATAAATGTGCTTCAATTACCACCAACTATCTGAAGACGCTAAGAATTTTCACTCTAACTGCGTGTGGCTGTTAGCGCTGGTGTTTGTGAATTGGACTTTTTTTGCAATGAGGCTCATTTGCATAGAAAGAGGCCAGTTTTGCGCCAAATGTATGCATATTCTACCTAATTTAGATACATGCAAATCACACCGGAGCACCGAGACGCTGTTTGCTTGGCAGCACAGTTAGGGTTTTCATTTCATTCTTTGTGGTTGCTTTGAGAATTACACACACAGAATTTCTTTTTGTCTTATTTGTGCAGGTTTTGCGGCCGCAAAAGCCGCACAGTCCTTTTGTGAATTTGAGTGTAGTGTGCATACGCAATTGTGTGAGTTTAATATTTGTATGTGCAGCAATCCCTGGTGCAGGTGGCGTGCTGGTGTATAGGAGAATATGGAGACCTGCTGCTGAGAGGAGAGTGTCAGGAGACGGAGCCTGTTCAGGTACACGGAGCACCGACACAGTTTTATAGTATAATACAGATAAGTATTAGTGATTCAACCTATTGCTAGACCATGAAAGGTTTTCCACTTGCAGTTCTAAAGGCCTCCTGTCTGGTAGGACAGAAAGCAACATTTTACAGTTTCTGCCACAGCTGGTTTGGGAATAACAGGGGGTCTGAGTAGTTAGCATGAGAAGAAATAGCTCAACATATAGCAACTCAGATTTCTTCAACAGGAAATGCAAAGAAAAAGCTGTCACACAGTTTGATTAACAATGCAGTGCACATTGCATTGAGACACTGCAGCAACAAGCGCTTGAAAAACCAAAACTAAAGGATTAATTATTATTATTATTATTAATTATTTATTTAGTGATGGAAACCAGCACTTCTTTTCACTATATAAAACATACAAGAAGTACATAGAAAGTCCAGCTCCCTAAGGTGGGTAGTCCAAACAGTGCATATGGTGATGGCAACGCCTGGTCCTCTTTAATTTAGCATTTTGAGTTTGCTTAATAGCAGATTAAAATATGTTATCAGTGTCTGGGAATTTACCCAAATGCTAAAGTCCAAATACTGACAGACCAAATTAATTCCCAGCCCCCTCAGTCCTCAACCCTCAACTCATAAATTAAGGCTCTGTGTCTTAATCATGCAGTAAATGTGCTGGATCATCTGCTAAATGAACATTAGAAGCTAAAATGGGCCATTTTTATCCCTTAGTTTCAGTATTATAAAAATGCAATGGCAGCTTTCAGACCCTGTATTGACACGTCTCTCAATCAGGTCACAGAGGACAACGTCCTGGACGCCTTGGAAACGGTCCTGCAGTCCCACATGTCGTCCCCGGCGACCAGAGGCTTTGCTCTCACCGCCACCATGAAACTGAGCACACGCATCACTGATAATGTGGAGTAAGCAACACTTACACTAACACAAACTCAAAAGGAACAAACGTATGCAGTACAGTACTTGCATGGTCAGAAAAGTATGTTGGCCACCACCAGTGAGTTAATGGTTATTTTGTCACATGTTGAGAAAGAATACTTTTATTGAGGAACAAAACCTACACTGACATTTTCCAACACTGCCTGTCTGCATTTGATTGCTACAACACTGCAACACATTTCAGTGAAGGCTCAAGTCTCAGGCAGCTACACGTTTCTATTAAATCTCCTCTCTTATGTTCTGGCTCCCATCTCTCTGTGACAAAGATTTGATGCTAATGTGTCACATATAAAGAGTGTGATCAGTGTTGGCATTTGTAGTTTCAGTTTAGGACAGATGATTGGACAAATAGTTTCAAGGGTCTAACAGCCAATTACAAGGGGATGTTTAGAAAAGACTCCTGATTAAGACAATTTCTAAACAGTTGCAGTCCTTTCTTTATGGTTGCCTAACTGCTTCCCTTTCTCTTCCTCTCCCCACCCCTGCCAGTCGGATCAGAAGCATCGTCAGCATCTATGGCAGCTGTATAGATGTGGAGCTCCAGCAGAGGGCAGTTGAATACAATGCTCTGTTCAAAAAATATGACCACATGAGGTATGCAACAGTTTGCCTGTTCTTTATAAAATCATGTAATATTCTATGTTTCTGTATTTTGGTCTATATTGTGATTACAACGCTAAAGGGAAACTCTGATATTTTTAAAGCTGGGCTCTATTTTTACAAATTTTGGGGTCTAAATGACTCATAATAGCCAAAAGTTTTGGAATTGGTCCAATAGATCGCCTCAGCTGGCAGCCACAATCAGGCTGCAAAGGCTGCAACATAATCCTTTGGGGAAATTGCGCCCGTGAAAAGTGCGTCCACTAAAAGTGCTTGTTTTTGCCACTGACAGGCTCAGACTGTTATTCTAAGTGTCTGACAACATTATAGAGAGGATCCCTACAGAGACGGACCGTTTGTTAAAGAGTAAGATGCTTTTTATTTAACCAGAAACAGAAGTCTCACTCAAGGAAAAGTCTCGCTCTGAAATCTCGCGAGAGGTTGAGTTGTTGCAGGAAGACGACGGTGGATACGTGAGTCAGAGAGAAACTGCTAACATTTCCAAAGTCATGGCTGAATATTTAGCTGATTTCGACAGTGTAGATGAGGCATTTGAATTCGATGGCAACACCTATTAATTTGAGCCAGAGTATACGGATCTTCCTGCAACAACTCAACCTTTTTTTTTTCAGATTTCAGAGCGAGACCTTCTGTTTCTGGTTAAATAAAAACGTCTTACTCTTTAACAAACGGTCTGTCTCTGTTGGGATCCTTTCCATAATGTTGTCAGACACTTCAAATATCAGTCTGAGCCTGTCAGTGGCAAAAACAAGAACTTTTAGTGGATGTATTTGACAGGCTCAGTTGCCCACAAGCATTACATTGCAGTCATTGCAGCCCGTTTGCAGAATACTGAACCAATTCCACAACTTTTGGTAAGTATTAGTCATTTAGATCCCAAACTTTGTAAAAATAGGGCCTAGGTTTAAAAATACCAGAGTTTCCCTTTTAACATGAATTTTTACAATTGATAGTAGGGCTGAACAATTAATTGAAATATTATCGAAATCGCAATACGGCAAAGTGTAATATCCAAGTCGCAGGAGCTGCAATTTTTGGATAAAGGTAAGATGTGTCACAACATACCATTATAAATGGAGCATTGTGGTGCTACAGAGATGCCCCAGCCTACAAATCATATTCTCCAGATGTGAGGGAACATGCTTGTTTGGTACAGACCCCAGCAAAAATGACATCATTATCATTTTTATATTTTTTTTTCAGTGAAAATGAAATGCAAAAATGACCGTTCCCACTAAAATCGTGACTCATTTTTTTGCATATGGTTCAGCCCTAATTCATATTTTTCTGGCCATAAAGAGCTGAGATGTTCTCTCCGTCTGCAGGGCAGCAGTGCTGGAGAGGATGCCTGTGATTGAAAAGAACTCCCCGGGCCATACCAACGGGGAGTCAGCAGGGGACGCCATCAAGGACGTCCAACCAGCCAAAGTCAAGCAGGGAGAGCCTCTGCTGCCCCAGCAACCTGCTAACCAGGTCCATTCTTTTGACACAGATTCATGTTATGTGACAGACTACACTGGTGGTGACCCATGTGGAGATTTTGTAATCCCATCTCTCTGTATCTGACCTCTTTTTCGTCTCTCACCTATTGATTTTCAAGATTTTACTGATAACTTTTCAAGCATCATCAGGTCAGGCTCCAAGCTGTCTTATGACTGTTAAACATCTATGAGCCAGGTCCTACTGACACTGCAAAATACCTAGCTTAGGCTAATAAGCTAATGTCTATTTGTATTTGATGGGCTTAATTCTAAATATTTTAGTGTTACGTTATCATGCCCTCTGTTGTGGGCTGTCCGTAATAAACAGTGGTCTCTCCTTTACTCAGGGACATTACAGTAGGTGGACGTCAGTACTTATGTTGTGATGCAAATTCTGCTTCTTTTCCATACAGGTTTGGTTTGCCAGCCGTATGTTTTCTCTGCGTGTGCCTTTTATGCAAATCAAATTGTAATGAAGCTCAGCTAACCGGTTTAGCAGAAATGTTCTGGTGAAGTACAATTATACAATACAAACTTAATTCATCCTATTTATTTTAATGTTAATCACTATTCAGTGGTGTCTTTTTCCTAGTTTTATGTTTGTTTTAGCACTTTAAAAAAATATACTTTTCAGAAGAAGTTTGTTCAGTAACCCTTCAGATATGGGTGCGTTCAAATAACCTTACTGTCCTTTGGAAGATTTGCTTTGAATATGCAGAGCAATGTGTTCTGTTCAGGTTAAGGTTTGACCAGGCAGTTTCCTCCTCCTGTCTGCGGTTTTCTTCAGGTGTGCGATCTCTTGGACCTCCTGGGGGGCTCTGAGGAGACTCTGCTGCCCAGCCCAGCAGTAGGAGGCACAGCCCCTGGCCTGCCCATCAACACAGCCAGCGCTGCTGGAGGAGACCTCCTGGATCTGCTGGGAGGGTTAGAGCCTGCACCCCTCACACCAGGTCAGATACACCAACACCTACATGCACACACACTAGTATAGACTGAAAGGGTTTAGGAGAGTGAAAGAAACAAGACAGAGGAAATGGTTTTGGGCATGAAACTGGAGAATGCAAAGTTTAGGGGACTGAAATTGTGTTCACTGCTCTGAATCTCCTCCAGTGTTGATGGGTTTTTTTTGCTCAATATTGGTTTTAAGCTAATGCAGCATTTTATAATATCTGTTTTCCATAGCTCCTCCCACAGTGCCGGTGTATGAGAAAGAGGGTGTGACTTTGACACTAAGTTGTGAGAAACAGTCGGACTCAGGCCTGACAGTCACACTAACAGCCTCCAACTCCACGGACTCTGACATCAGCAGCTTCACCCTGCAGGCTGCAGTGCCCAAGGTTTGCCTCACTACCTCTGACACAACACACTATGTTCACCCTGTTAATCAGCCACAGAGAAACTCCCCAGCAAGCAAGCTTCCTCTGTCTGAGTTGATTTTTGGCTGCCGAGGTGCACTAAAAAAAATTCAGCAGCTTGCGGCAGAATGTACATTTTTTTGTACTTTCTTATTTTCAGTTCTGTATCACATACACAGATACTTTGTTACCCCTACCGTATCTCTACATTTGACCAGTCTGTGTTGCCTGCAGGGTGTAGGCCTCAGTGCAGTAAATGGACCTGAACAACATGCTCGTGTTTTGGTGCTCTAAACTTCAAAGTTCCGTTTGATCTCTCTCCAGAGTGTCCAGTTACACATGAAGGCCCCCAGTGGGGACTTTCTTCCTGCACGAGGCACGGCTAAGGTGACCCAGATGGTAGTCCTCAACAACCCAAACAAGGTGGGTTTGACACACACAGACACAAAGCTGTGATTCACATTTGTCAGTAAGAGCAAAGTCAGGTGAATCAGGAGCGTGATCCATCCCTTTTATATCAAACTTTATGAGCGAGGGAGGAAATAACCAGTACAAATCAAAGTTTCTGTAGTAAAAGATCAGTTTGAAAATACATTAGAAGGAATCTTCACACTTATCTCCAAATGTTCACACAACTCCCACAAACCTGTTGTTACATCATTGCCAAGTGTGTGCCGTGTGCCAGGTCCAAATCTTGTTTTGTTACTCGCATCCCAGCTGAAGCAGAACCGATTCTAGCTCCCCTCTCCCCCCTCCTCCAGGTGAACCTGAAGATGAGGGTCCGCATATCTTACACCAGCCAAGGATCAGCCTTTCAGGATACAGTCCAGATCGACTACTTTCCTGGACTCGGCACTGCGGGCCACTGACAATGGCCGTTCAGTCCAGCAGGACTATGAAAACAGTCTGTGAACGAGTCATCAGGCATGACGGAAGTGTTTTTTTTCCTTTCTGCTGTCACACCCTCTACACTAACAGTCCAAGCGGCTGTTTTTAAAATCCTGATTTTGTTGGTGTTTTTACAACTCAGTTCTTTCCCAGGAAATCACAGCCTCCTATGTGAACTCCCATAGTCCCCCCGAATCCAAGTGTAAATGTGACTGGTGACATTATTTAATATGGCAGAAGTTTTGGAATGTGCCCGTATTATATGGAGAAATATTAGTCATTTTTCTGGGATTTTTGCAATGATAACTGTCCAGAGAAACTTTGTACCATCCAGGTTTTTATCAAAGCTGCTAAAGCTGATTGTAGTTGATGTTTCACTCCATAAATACTTACTTTCATGTGGCTGCTGTCAAGACAGTGTGAGCCACTAGATCAGCTGTCCTCACATGGCACTCCTGTTTTCTCCCTTTTGAAGTGATTTCCTTTATGAAATATTTGCCTTTAACATCTTCACTTTGTTGAAAAGCAGCTAAACACTAGCTAATGCTCCACTACTACTTTTATAAAATGTTCTAATCCAGTACACTTGATTTTACTGGGAAATGCAAGTACATGGATTAGAGTTGGAAGGGTGTAGGAATTTAAACACAACATTATGTGTTGCATTCACTTGTCGTCTGTTGCTCCTGTATTCCATGCCTCATTCAGCTGAACAGTTCCACCTCCTAATTAATTCCCCTGTGCCTTCCATCCCCTCAAGGACTGAGGTTTTCTCATGAAATGCAATAATATTTACTTTTGGAGGGCAAAGAAATGGTTTTAACT
This sequence comes from Macquaria ambigua, assembly GCA_008360985.2. Classification (NCBI taxonomy): domain Eukaryota; kingdom Metazoa; phylum Chordata; class Actinopteri; order Centrarchiformes; family Percichthyidae; genus Macquaria; species Macquaria ambigua. The sequence goes on along the minus strand of VMKM01000263.1, from coordinate 422,010 downwards.
GTAAGCGGTGCAGTCATACAAACGTGTTTTTTTCCCTCCCATTCATGCAACACTTGCTTTTCCTGACCAGCATCTCCTTGCCAATTGTTTACAGAAACTCAAGTTATTTTATTTTCTGAAGACTGTGTATAGTGATATATACAAGAAGAAAAAAGGGCAAAATACTGTGTACAAGATGTATATTTTACATATTAAGTATATGAGCACAATTAGAAGAGTTTGAAGTCTTTTGAAAATCTGTAATACAACCCCTTTGTTGTAGAAGGACAAAAGTGGGCTGTAACACAACTTTTTAGATGAAGCCAGTGTATCACCTCAGTAATTCAATAGTTCATCTCATAATCATGGATCTCTATTAAAAACACTCTGGATGTCAGCAATGGTGCTCTAAATGGATTTCAGTGCAATCTCTACCAGACTGTTTCAGATCACTACCTTAACTAAACTGTAAAGACCAGGATGAGTATTCTGACAATTGCGTAAACTGTCTTTAAATCTTCTGTTTCATGTAATTTTCTAATAAAAATCAGTTTTTAGAATCCTCAGCAGTGACTTGTCTTGGTGTCTGTGCTGTGTGTGTGTGTGTGTGTGTTAGAGCAGTGGTTCCCAACCTTTTTTGTTCGACATACCCCCACAGCCCGATCAGATGGGCCTAAGTACCCCTTTCAGTGGTATTTTATAGTAGTTTTGGCCATGTTTGCATTTGTACTGCTGCCATTTGGAGTGACAGAAACTGGTTGTTTCAACCATTTACAGTATCTTCACTTTGAGCTTTTGTTGTCTTTTTTCCAACTAGTCTTTCTGCAGTCTTAATCAACTTACAGCTGACTCAGGCTGGTGGAAAACTGAGGCATACTGACATTTGCCATATGCCATATGTCAGACTACCATAGTTGGAAAGTTATTGTGACAATAACATTTGTAATCTTACTTGTGTGTTGGTTTTTCTCCTAAGCACAAATATGTGGATATATATTAGAAAACCATAATTTCAATTTTTTCATTAGCTGAGCTTCACAATTTTCCACGTACCTCCTGGTAACTGCAGCAGTGCCCCAGGTTGGGAATCACTGTATTAGAGGACAACGCTTAAATCAACTTCAGCATTTATTCACAAGCAAAAAGACCACAGTGTTCTCAAACTGTCTTTTGTACTGCACGGGTGTCTGCATCAACTGGTCAAACTCTGAAAGCCAATGTGGGTTTACAAAAAAAAAAAAAAAAACATCTACAAAGGAATTAGAACGTCCTTTTTTCTTCTTTTTTTTTTTTGCTGTTGGTTGATTTTTTTTGTTTGCGTCAGCCCGGGAGAGTGGGGTTTCAGATCTCTGCGCTGTAACATGGTTAGACTGTGACAGACACCTTGTTGGCGTTGGCACTCAGATGGCCCTCCGCACAACAGCGACTCATGACGAGGAGAGGTGTGTGCAGGGCCTGTGGAGCGTTGAGCCGCCTCTTAGCGCCAACACGAGATGGAGCACTGAGCCTCCCTGGATCTTGTAGTCTGCAGCCGTCTTCTCATCGTTCCTGAGAGCAAAAGAAGACAGGAGAGGGCACAAGGTGGTTTAGAGAAGACTTGTGAAGAAATAAGAACATCTCGCAGCTACTACAGATCAAGGTAGCTCATGATGGAGGAACTCACATCTGTTTTCCACTATAGATGAGTCTTTGCTGCTGCGGGGGGATCCCTTCCTTCTCTTCCACCCTCTCTTTAATTCGCTCCACCTTAGATTTACACAATAACAACACAGTTAGAAATGATAGTGCCCTGAGAGTCAACAGTCCACAGGTTAGTGTGTCGTTTTTTTCTATCCAATAGGGACAATTATATTTCACCTTGTCTGTGGGCTCGATGTCGATCTCTATTTCTTTTCCAGTGAGAGTCTGAAACATAATGTTTACATGATCACATCAACACCAGCTTCGGTTTCTAAGATTACACATACAGTCTGCAACAGAACTTTTCAATCAAGAATTCACAGAAAGAAAAAAAAGACCTAGCCCTTTTCATAGAGATTTGCCCGTGTTATGCTCAATTCTGTGACCTAATTTGGAATTTCAGCCATACTGCCACTGCAAATGTTTTTTTACATAGCTACACTTTGTATTTTGACAGTTGTTAGCAAAAAAGGGTGCCATCAGAGATATAGGGATAACTGTGATAGCTAGGGCTGCAACTAATGACTATTTTCATGATTGATTTTTCTATTAATCAATTTACAAGGATATGAAACAGATAAAAGCTGCTGGAACCAGAGCATGTATGGCTTTTGCCTAATAATAATCGCCCCAAATAATTGATCCATTATTTTTCTGTCGATCGACTGTTAGATTAATAGACTTGTCGTTCCAACCCTAGTAAGTTAATAGCAGAAAGCTGGTGGCCAGTACTACTATCTGCAGGGCATCAACACATCTTGTCGTCTATCCTCTAGCATCACAGAATCTCAAGGGTCACAGATTTTGTTTTAACACCAGACCAAGGAATTAGCTAACCTGCTTTGGTGATTGCACTTAAGTTAGCAAGCTATCAAATAACATAGCTACTGAAAGTATTACCCAAAGAGCAGCATGCTAAAAGCTAGCAGCTCCACTTACTACTGAGTCAAAAACAAGGCAGGAATTAAAAATATTTTAGCATAGAATGAGATACATGTAAATAAGAATAAAATAAGTTACTGCTCCCCGGCCCTGAAATAAATTATCGAACCGGTGATGTTAGCGGGCTACAACAACAGCAGCTACGACCCGGCGGAGAATTGTAAGCGTAGATAAAACAATGGTCTTACCTTAACTTTGATCAGCATGTTGAATAAACGATATACTACAATTCGAAATGATATAAACTGTTTACTGACTAAAACACTTGATATTTCTAGCGAATTACAACCTACTTGTCTGCTGACTTAAATTTACTTCCTGTGTACAACGCTAAACGCTCCGGGCGTGACCGCGTCAAACCACACGGAAAAGTGGTTCCGCTCTGCTAAAAAACAAACCAGCTATTTCTAAGCTCACAGCAGCTTTCATATGGACGGGAATATTTAGATCCTTCACTTAAGAAAAAGTAGCAATAATATCAGAAATATCACACTGTAAAAAATAGTAAAAGTAAGATTTTACTCAAGTAAAAGTATTAAAGTATTATCAGCAAAATAAAAGTACACTTTCAGAGTGCTATTACATTATTGGATCATTATTACAGACACATGTAAGTATTTTAATGCTCATTTTAACTATTTAACTTACTGTTGAGTAGTTTAATATGAATCATTGTATTGTATTACAAGCTGATCATGTTTTGTCTGAAAATATTAATCTGTAAAATAATGAGTAGCATAACAAGCTGTCACATAAATGCAGTAGAGTAAAAAACAAATTTCCCAATGAAATGTAGCAAAGTAGAGGTAAAAAAATATGGTTAAGTAAAATGAAAGCATAAATAAATCAGAATTGTACTTAAGTACTGTACTTGACTAAATGTACTTAGTTACATTCCCCCTCTGCGTTTGTAAATTGTCAAAATGAACTCCCTACATTATATATGAAATTGTGAGAATGCACCAAAAACAGCCCAGCATAAGTTGACACTGACCAAATGCTGCCCTGCCCTCACACAGATGTTGATCATTCTGCTAATTTGGCAGGAAGTCTACAAATTGTGTCAGCTCCAGCGCAATCTGGATCATTCAGTCATGGTGACTCATCTCTACCTAGCTGTGATAGTCTTGGCTGCTTTTGCAACGACTGTTGCTAATGCAGGTATTCTTTGCACATGCACGAAGAAATGTGTCAACCTTATGTATGTTTTTAAAGTGTTTAATGTACAGAAACTGGTATCATGAGAATTTGTTTGCAGATATCAAAGTAGTCTGCGCAAAAGACTCGGTAAGAATCGCATGGAGGATCAGCGCGGAGTTGGTGCGACATGCATCTCGTCTCTTCCTCGGAAACTGCATACCATCTCAGTTGAACGTTTTGCCCACCGGAGAGGGGGAAGCACAGTTCAACTACCAGTTTTCTGACTGCAGATTTAAAAGACTGGTAATGTAAATGCTACATTTGACCAAAATAACTTTAAGCCTCTTTAGTGTCTAAATGAGTCTTTCTACAGATCAAAGGAAAACATCTCCTCTATCACAATGAACTGACTTACAGGCCACATGCTAAGTCTAAATCTGCAGCCTTTGTGTATCCCATCGAGTGTGTTTATAAAAGGTAAAGTTAAACTATCTTTTTGAATGAAATTCCAGTTTAAAGCGGAAATGTAAGATGAGAAAATGTTCCTGTTACATTTAAGACCTTGGGGGTGGGTACCCGCTTTCCTGAACCCTGGATCGGGTGTTTCTGAAGGCCGAGGCGAGCTGGTCTTTCACATGGCACTACTCGATGGTGAGTTCTCACACAACCAAATGAAGATACTCAGAGACACATTATGAGCCTCTTAACTTTCCCCTACAGAGCAATTAACAGGTGTAGCAAAGACAAACGTCATCCCCCTGGGCTCCTTCATGCCAATATGGGCGGCAGTGGAGCAGAAGTCCCATCAACCCTTGTTGCTGCTCATGGAGGAATGCGTGGCAGCCACGACACCAGAGCTGCAGCCTGGCAGCCAGGTTTACCCCATCATCGGCAATAAGGGGTAGGATTCAGACACTCATTCAGAGTATTTGCAATGATTGTTCCTGAACAGAAGTCTCATTGCTAATCTGCGAGATTTAAATTTCTTCAGGTGTCTTTTGGAAAGCGTGAGGGGAAACTCTCTGTTCCTCCCTCGGTACCACTCGTCTGCAGTCATCCTTTACCTGCAGTCCTTCAAGTTCAGTCTCGGAGAGGAGGTGAGAGGGTAAATGGTAACTGCTATAAGGAATGTTTTTGTTCATGAGATGACACATTTTTTTTGTTCTCTTCAGGTGTACATTCACTGTAAACTGGTTGCATGGGATCCTGAGGTTCTTGATGAAAGCAAGAAAGCCTGCAATTATGTAAAGGAAAATGGAAGGTAATCATGGGTTAAGGGAACACGTCGACACTTTGGAAAATGCGTTTAATTTGCTTTCTTGCTGACAACTGGATGAGAAGATCAGTCCCACTGATGCGAGGAGGCGGTTAGTTTATTTTAGATTAACATCAAAACACAACAACAAAGACCTCTAAAGCTGAATAATTTGATATAGCTCCATAGTTAACATAAAGACATGAGTGGTATTGATTTTTCTCATCTAAATCTGTAAAGCAAATAAGCGCATCTCCTAAAAACTTTCTTAACTTTGAGTACTGTGCTTATGTAAAACATTACTGTATACTTTGAAATATACATCTTGTACTGCATTTTAGATGTAAATATTGTTTCACTCCACTGCAATAATCTGACATCTTACTAACTGCGTGCACAAGGCATTCCTTAAAAGAAATGCATATTCAACTCAACATGACTGTTTGTTTGAGTTTAAAACGCCCTGTATTCTGCCTGTTTTCTGTGTATATGAAGTGTTTATGAACGCCATGCTGATGTAATGACCCTCTACGATTTCTTTCTCAGATGGGAACTACTCGATGACCCCTCTCAGAGCTCCCTCTGTAGCTGCTGTGACTCAACCTGCAAGTCCCGCTCCAAAAGAGGAGTTGAATGGGGTATCATGTTTCTGCCCAACTAGGGTTGTTTTAGATTGTGCTTCTTCCTCCATGATGCCAATATACTTTTTATTTATTTATTTATTTATTTATTTTTCTCCTCTTCAGAATCCCACAGCTTGAGTCACAATTCTGTGTTGGGACCCCTGATCATCGTGGAGCCGTCGGACTCAAAGGCCCACAACATATGAGAGGTGTCTGTTGCTGCAGCTGACTCTCAGGTGTAATGATAAGCCATTAAGTTTAAGGTCTTTGTCCTAAACCTTGACTGTTTTGTTCTCAACATTTTCTTCACAGGAAAGCCCCGTCTGAGCTGATGGAGACTCTATGATCATGTACAAGAAAGGGGGCCAGGTGGCAGCAGATGACCTCAGTCTTCTGACTTACAAGATGTTGGGACTCTAACTTTACATGATCTCAAAATAAAAATGTTTGATGATTCAAATGAGTCTGCATACATGCATCTTAAACCCTCTATACAAATAAACCTGGTGTAAACTCCTTAGAGTCTATTGCAATTTTATTTTTTTATTTATTTTTTTTTTTTAGCAGTGACTTTGTACTGCCTGGAACAAAACGCCTGCCAATAACACTTGATACTGCAGCTTTTCATCACTCCATAAAGACATCACAACTCCAGGGGATGACTGAAATAAAACGCAAGTATCCAGACTTTATATTAAAGTCCTACAGTAGCGTATGTCTTTGCCAGTTGTCCATGTGTTAGATGTCACAGTTTATAACCCCATAACTTGATAATGTATCAGATTTAAGACGATATGTCAAAGTGCTCCAACTCGTATTAGAATTATCTGTCGGTGTGATTTCTTTAAACTACAAAGAAAATTCTAACAGAAGAATCAGATTTGGGCCACTAATGCCTGCAGTTGAATGTAGCATGGGGTTTTCTTAGTTTCTGGCTAAAGATATAAAATCAGCGGAGATAGACCTGAGTGCAGGGGCAAGTGTTCACACTGACGTAACTCATATACTGCAGCTCTCTACGTAGATATCTCCCATTATTCACAACTCGTATTTAAAGCCTGCAGCATGGTTGCAATGAAAGCGGTACAGAGTTTGCATGTCTTTTTATCTGTTTATATAAATTATATCATAAACGTGATACACATTTAAATGTGTCACTACATACATGTCTTGTCATGACAATTATGAAAAGTACAAATATTTCCACAAAACATATCTGTTAACATGCCGCTGATCAAGCTACACCATATCAAAATGAAATGAGTTAAAAAAAATTTCAACTTTATTTAACAACAAAAATGTACATTACGTCAGGCACAAACAAGTACACAACACAACACGAGAGCTGATAACATCAAAAAAATATGTAAATATTAAATAAGGGATGAAAACAAAATAACTTGATGTAATGACAAACACATATTCTAAAGAAGTTGAAAATTAAATAATTATAATAATACAAAAGTAAATGAAAATTGGACAGACATTAGAAAGAGCATTTAATTTGACTTCAGGGGGTTTCATCAAATATGTTTCTGTAATATTCAAAGAGCCTGTTGCTTTTTTTATTGTTTGTAAGAGCAAGAGAGTTTAGCGTTGAGTTCAATTCAATCAAAAAAAAGAGGGAAAGAGGGTTGTGAACCTAAAAACTTCTGTTTATGAGTTTATGAATTTCCCAATAAAATAATAAAAACCTAACAACATAGTTTAGAGATTTGTTACTCATATTGTCATAATAACAAATTATGTAGCAGCATTAGAGGTACTGAAAACATGAGAATTTAAATCAGACCAAAATATTGTTGTTATTTTAAACTGAAAGATGAAACTGAATGTGTGATATAATAAGCTGCTTTCCAGGCTTATTGTAATTAGCCTGATGGCCGCTGCACCTGAGACTGTTGTCGCACACCAGGTGGAAGAGGTTTTCTTGATTCCTGTCTCCCAGTCAGAAGGAATAAAACCAGCCACAGTGTCAGGAGCAAGTGTTCAGTCATGATGGCTTTCTTTTGGCAATGTGCACTGCTTTTGAGCCTGGCAGCTGCCATATTAGTACATGCAGGTAATATTGCAGCAAAATGCAGGACATGTTTTTTTTATTTTTTAATGTTAATTTATCCCCTTTAACTGAAACTGTTTGAGTAGACACTTGAGTTCTTTGTGTTGTATCCCTTTACAGACATGAAACTGGACTGTAGGCCTGATTTTGTGACGCTGGTGTGGACAGAGAGCAGATCCCAGGTGGATATGTCACTCTTTCGTCTGGGCAACTGTTTCTCCTCCAGCTTCTCGCCCAGGGAGGCTGTTTTCACTGTGAATGTCAACGACTGTAACTTCAGGAGACTGGTGAGTAGCGTACTTCTACCTGCAAACTGAGTCAAACTATATTTTCTACAGCTTTTAAGTGATGTGTCTCTCCCATAGGTTACTGGGGATCAGCTGATGTACAGCAATGATCTTACCTACATTTCCTCTCCTGATTCTCACATTCTCCCCTTCACTCACCCAGTTGTCTGTGCATTTAAGAGGTGGGGGTTCATACTACTTCAACATTGAGTGTTCAGTATAAGAGATGTGTTTAATGGCAGCATTAATCTGTTTTATTTTGTGCAGGCCCAAAGACTGGTACCCTCTGATTTATGACCCAGTGTTTCATACATATGGAGAAGGTGATCTAGTGTTCCACATTGGACTTATGAATGGTGGGTGGTATAAAACATGACCTCACTGGAAATGGCAGAGTTCTCATAGGGACTCCGGTAACTTAATGACTTATCTATTTACTGCTGCAGGTGACTTCTCAGGCCCTGCTGAATCTACTAGTTTTCCTCTGGGCTCCTTTATCCCCATCATGGCTAGTGTGGCGCAGAAGACCCATCAGCCCTTGCTGCTGCTTCTTGAGGAATGTGTAGCAACTACCACACCAGAACTGCAGCCTGAAAGCATTATATACCCGATAATCACCAATAAAGGGTACTCTTGTTACACTGGCAATAAGCACTGTCTTACTGAACTTTTTTTGTACAGACATTGTAAGTAACACAAAAATGTGTGTTCTTTAACCATACAGATGTCTTGTGGACAGTAAAATCTCGCGCTCAAAATTCGAGCCAAGGCAAAAGTCATCAGAGATCCACCTGTCCCTTCAAGCCTTTAGGTTTGCACTTGGGGAAGAGGTAAACTAGGCTCATTCTATAAATGTTAGTCGCTTTTTTTATTTTTATTTTAAATAGATGCAGGGCTTTAATCTGTAAATGCTGGACGCAAACATTTATGCCTTGCAACCTTGCTTCTCATCTCCACTCGGCAGGTGTTTATCCACTGCAGACTTGTGGCTTGGGATCCTGTTGGTCTTGACAACACCAAGAAGGCCTGCCACTATGTCAAAGAGCATGGGTAAAAATGTCAGTCAGAATATGAATAATATACTATTCCCAGTGAGCCGGTCAGGTGTGCCAGTGAAAAATTCAAAGCTAAAACGCACTCCGTTTCAACCATTCACAACATGTTGGATTCTGGACTCAATCGGACGTCCTATATCATGGAACCATTTTTGATAGATAGATAGAAAGAAAACAAAACATAAGAAACTTTTTTTTCTTTTCCGTTGCGACTCTTCTCTTCTCCTCTAATCTTCATGAACTCAGTTGGAAGCTGCTAGACAACTCTGCATACAGCAATCTTTGTGACTGCTGTGAATCCAGCTGCAAGTCCAGGAGCATGAGGAGTATAGCATCAGGTATCGGCACAACCTCTGCTGTATTAAACTGGTCTCATAATACTGTACTAAAACTGCATTTAAATAAAATGTGTTACAGGGAAGCATGGAATAGTACAAAAAGCAGTCCTTGGGCCACTTACCATCACTGATGTGAATTCCTGAAATATCAAGGTAAGTTGAATTTTACATTGCCATAGATATATTTATCCACAACTAAAACTTTTTTTTTTTTGTTCTCCCAACAGGAATGGATCATCTTATGGGCTGGTTCTTTCAATCTGAATTGGGTTTTTATTCTTGGTTTCGCAAGCTTCTAAAAGCTTTGTGCCTGTCTCTTTGCATTTCAGATCATAAGGTGGCCATTAAAGATGTATCCAGACCACTCACTTGAATGCTTTCAAATTATTATAAAGTTGACTTAATTTTTTTTTTTTTTGAGTGTGCAATCTTAAAAAAAAAAAAAGGTGTACTGTGTTCAAGGTTTCTGACTCTATCTTGATGTCAACTAATCTCTTTCCTGGGTAAATCTGCTGAGACACATCTGGTCAGCTACTTCATATTAAAGAAGGAATTGATGGGATTTTTTTCATGTAACCTAAATGTAGATTTGTTTCAGATGTCGGCATAATTTTATTCCCAAAGTGACAAATGATACTTGTATCAGTTTCACTCCAACATTTATGTGTGGTGTGAACATCCTTAATGGTGTCAGTTACTGGCAGGGGTAAATATGGAAACCATATGCTGTACTTTTTTTTTTTTTTTTTTTTTTAAATATATAAATAGACCTTTGATTGCTAACAAATCATTTATGGGTCAGAAAGGTTTCTTTACCCCTAACTACAAAGAAATCAACAAAACATGAATTGAATGGATTATTCACTAGCTTGTCTTGATGCACAGCTGACCTTTCTATTGTTCCTTCAGGTGTTCATATAGCTCATACACTCTGAAATGCCAGCTGATCCATGTAATCTAATATATTGCCCCATCCACACCAGCATAAATGTTATTACTTTTTAGTTGGTGACTAAAAGAGCCAAAGATTAATGATTAAGCCATAAGGTGAATCTCTTGAAATTGGAGACCAAAAGGGCAGGTTATGACATGATGTGGTGCAACAGGTGTCCTTGGTGGTGTTTATGTTTTAGATGACCTTTTTAAGATCAAGTGTGCGAGAAGTTCTATTTAATCAGGAAAATAAAATTTTCAGTGCTAAACAGATCAAGGTAATCGCCCCCCCCCCCTTTCATATTTTCAGACACATCCAACATCTTGAATGAAATAACTGGTTCAAAAATGTTTCCAGAGCCCAAATTTGGTGACCACCATTTAAAAAAAATCTGGCATATTAAACGTTAGTCCAAAATGTATAGTGTGGCTCATGTATGTTATGTTATTTTTAACATTTTCTTTAAGCATATTTCTGTCATGGTCAACTAAATAACCTTTATTTTTTCTTCTGTCTCTTACTCTTTATATATTGTTCAAAAATGTCCTTTAAGCATATTAATATTTTAACAGACGCTGACGAATGGGGTTCTTCATACGTCACTCTGCCAATCAGAAAGCGGGATCCGCGCAGAGGCGGGACACTGCTGAGCCGACAGAAATAACTCTTCTGTCAGGATAAAATTTGAACTACTTGTGTGCAGGGCCAGGGGTAATGTAAGCAAGCTGACAAAAATGAGAGAGCACATATCTTCTAGCCAACATGTTATGAACGTTTTGAGTCTGTTTCTTAACCACAGTTTGTCAGTATCCAGCCAAACAGAGCAAGTTAATATTTTCACAATTTAAGCTAGCTAGCTAGGTAGCGACACTTGTTACTAGCTAGCTACTAAACACTGAGTAGGGGGCCAATTAGGACTGTGGATGAGTAATTCGCCTTTAGTTTTGACTGCTGTACCTAACTGTACTGTTTTGTGTGTGTGTGTGTGTGCGCGTGTGCGTAGTTGGCAGTGTCCTGGTTGCAACATTGCAGAATGATCTAATGCTAAATTGGTTGAGCTGTGTTGGGTGTGAGTGTGTGAATCAGTGTGGATGTGACAAATTTACATTGTGTAATTTATGGCTAAAAAAACTCCTTTACTAGCGTCATAAAAAGATTAATATTAAAACTACATAATGGTATGCTACATGGCCAAAAGTATGTGGACACCTGACACCTTTTGAACATGTCATTTGAAAACCATGGTGGTCAGGCTTTCCACAAGCGATTGGAACCTGGCTGCTGGGATTTGCTCCCTTTCAGCCTCAAGAGCATTTGTGACATGGGGGACTGATGTTGTTGTTGGGTGATATGGCCTGGCTTGCGGCTGGCGTTCCAGTTCATCCCAAAGGTGTTATATGGGGATGAGGTCAGGGCTCTGTACAGGCCAGTCAGGTTCTTCCACACCAAACTGGGAAAACCTTTTCTTTATGGACCTTGCTTTGTGTAAGGGGGCATTGTCGTGTTGAAACCGGAAAGGGCCAAACACAAACTGTTGCCACAAAGTTGGAAGCACACTATTGTCTAAAAGATCACTGCATGCTGTAGCATTAATATTTTCTATAATTTGTACTAAGGGGCCCAAAACCAGGAAAAACAACCCAATACTAAAAGTACACAGAAGTATGTGACCAGGGGTGTCCACATTCTTATGGTCACATAGTGTAATATTTAATGTTATAATTACATAATTGCATTTGTGTATTGTAATCTTGTGCTTGTTTGCAGAGGAGGAAACCCACGGGACTAAAAATGGACTGGTTCCACTGTAATCAGTGTTTCACAATGAGAGGGTCGAAGTTTGCTGTATCCAGCTGTGGCCACATCTGCTGTGAGGCATGCATTAAATCAAGTAAGACAACTATATACTATCTGCTCTGTGTGTTAAGTTAATTTGCTTCCACTTTTTAACTCTACTATATAACTATTTAAGTATAATTATTTACCATCATGGCTCAAATGAGACACAGGTTCAGGCTACGTATGCCTCTTGTGATTATGTCTTTTTCCCACAGAGCAGTGCAGCATATGTGGGGCCAGCTGCAGTTATCTGCCCATCACAGATGAGGTTTGTGAGTCTGACATCTTCACTGCAAGTTACTGCCTGATGCCACCAACAGAGAATGGCCTTCTTTTACATAACCAGCTTATTATATCTGCACACATTTTCTATTTCAGATGAAGCCACAGGAAAAGGTGTTTTTCAAGGACCCTGTGAAGCTCATCCAATCACGGCTGGAGCACATATCACAGGTCTGTCTCCTCTGTGCAGCGTTCACCCCAAGCTCCCTGGCTGCTGCCCTTTTTTAATTGCTATAATAGGATGTAAAATGTTAGAGCAGTCAGTCAATTAATAACCAGTCAGTGAGTCATTCAACAAGAGATTGCTTCAGTTAGAGGGATATTTGACCAGATTAAAAGCATCACTTTAGGATCGCTATGCTATAAGATAATTTGGGAATCCCTGAGCTATACTCCAAAAGTTGATTTTCACTGAAAGAATACATGAACATGAGGTCTTCATGCTCCTCAGATTGCGCTTTTCCAGCGCACACAGATGGAGAGAGTCACGACGCACTTCAAGCACAAGTCTGTTGAACTGGAAAGGCATCTGAAGGAAGTCACTGAGCAGGGTTACAGGTGATTTTAATATCTCTTATTGCTCCTCCATGGCTGTGTAAATAAAACCCCCCGATTGCAACGCTGTTCTTTCCACGTCTGTTATCACAAGGCAACTCTCCGAGCTGAAAACAGAGAATGCTGACTTAAAAAAGCAGCTTTCAGAGCTGAAAAGGGAGACTGCTGAATTGAAAAAGCCACTTTCTCAGAGGAGGGTAAGTGTTCCGAAAGTCCAGTAAAGAAAAAGTTCCTGTTGCCAAAAATACCAATGAACAGGTAATAAGTGACATATCTAATTTAGCTTGCACACTTTCTGTTTGCCACAGGTTTCTCCAGGACAGTTTCAAATAGATGGGTAAACCCAATTAAAATTTCAGTACTATAATGTTTCATAACAAACTTTCCAGTGTCCAAGTAAGTAATAACTTTTTGTCTCATATATAGTACTCAAAGGATGTCACTCCCTGTGGCTGTCACCTCCCCAGGTAAACCCAAGTTGAATTGTTACAGTTAATGTTTTTAGTGTTGGTGGTCCATTTCAGATTTTTGGATTCAAGTTGATGAGTGTGTGTGCATGCTTTCTTTTACCAGTTACCCCTCGTTCAAGAACTATGAGGTATGTATTACATTGTCATGCTCTAGTGGATTTCATTCTTTATTTGCGACATCGTCACATATCTACACTTTATAAAAGGATTGCAAAGTATTTTATGCTCAAACATGTTGCCTGGGTCTTAGTCACTTAGGCTCAGCAGAGTTGCAGGGGTGGGACAGAGACAGAGGTCCCAGTCTATCCTTCCTCGCAGTAAGTCTTGTAGTTTTATTGGCTCCATGTAACGTTTTCTTGACCTATTGTAAATTAATGTTATGATGTACTGAAAAAATACTGTCAGCATAATAATTACAGTTTGACAAAACAAAAATCTTAACTCAAGGTCAACTTATGTAAATAGCTTTTTTTTAGAAGGTTTCATCTCTGTCTGGCTTAGCGGATGGAGTTAGTTCTATTAAGGAGATGCCATCTCCATGACAACTCCATCCACTGATGAAGACTAAGAGATGTGGTAAAAACCTCTGGAAGAAGCTAGTAAGTGGACCTTTGGTTAAGATTTTCTTTTGTCAAACTGCAGTTTTCAAGGTCAAGAATGCATTTTCACACACAATAACAACACATTCATAGACTAGGCCCACATTAGATATTCAACTATAAACTTATTATACAGCATTTTAGAACAGAAATTCCATTTGGTTTTACCTTTTGTTACATAAAATAAACACTTTGACCTATTTCTGCTTTTGTCAGACTCCTGGATCAGCTGCTTCTATTTCTAGCCATAGTTCTCTTCATGAACGTGTACACAGTAAGTGTGGTTGCAAACACACTTTTGTAGCTCTACCATAGGCTCTGTGATTAAACTGGATACACTAAGCTTAATCAACTCAGAAAAAAGCATTCTATCTTTAATCAAAACCCTTTCCCCTCTCTGTTTCAAAAAGGAACACCCACCTCCTTTAGCACACCTACAAGGTAAGAAATGCTCTCCAAATGACTTCGGCCATGAAACATTGAAACACATTTCTAAATTTTCTTGATGGAAAGATTTTCTCATGTAATCACTGAGTTCATTTCTTTCTTCCTCAGAACACAGCGTCACACTCCTAATGTTTTCCAGTTCCAGTTTATGAGTGGATTATCAATACAGACACCCAGGCGTTAACGAAATGGCCCCTAAAAATTCTGGGGACATTTTAGTCAGTTAATCGGAACTGTCATGTCTTTGTTGGAGATACAAATTAGTTTTTGCCCAGAAACAGTTGGCAGCAATGCTTGAATGTCCTGTACATTGTTGAGTATAGGTATTTTATAATTGTTAAGCTTACATGGATGTTGTACTGATGTTACACGTGGTTCCTCTGTTGAGGAATCAACCTCCTATATTATTTTGAGCAGCAATTTATATTACAACCATTTCTGCAAATTAATTCCACAGCCACTTGCTTTTTGCTCACAACACAGAATTTCCATTGATGAAAGAATAAATTCAGTCTCTCCGAATCAGTTGGAGTCATTACTGCACACAAAAAACAGCATGAACACATGATTATAAAGGCAAATCCTTTACTGGTTTCCAGTGACACAATTGTGCAAATGAGACTTTTCAAACAGGAAAAAATACATTGAAAACATCTGATATGGAAGACACTAAATGTTATGGACATTTCCTCACAGCATGACACTTGCATTCACGTTTTCATTACTAATATAATGACAAAACAGTGGTGCACACTACTTTATCAACATTCTGGCCATCTAACCTGTGTCCAGACATTTCTAATAAACGCTGACTCCATTTAAAGCCCACTGTGTGTCAACTACAAAGTACTATAGATTATGGAGTTCTTCTGAACTGATAACCTGAAAGTATAATATTTGTGCTATAATTCATAATCTGATTTAACAGAAAGGTAATATTTCTTTGGATTCAAACCCTTTACTACTTATGCAGTGGACATGGACCCCAATCAGTTCTCATATCTAGTTTGTCTATATTATAATCCATCAAGTCACACCCTACAACTATTAGGACAAAAGAGATGTAAAAATACTGACTGAATCAATGAGTGAAAATCAAAATTGAAGTTGGCAATTCTGACATCTGTATGATGTTGATGGGATTGCTGCTTTCTTAGTACGGTTAGCCTTCACTGTTAAAAAGGTGCAGTTAAATGCAAATGACAAGCAAAGTATTCAAATAGTGAATCAAGTATTACAGCAGACTGTCTAAAAGAGAATCAGGGAATGTGTTTAAGAAATATGCTGTAGACAGTAGTAGAATTAGATGTACCATGCTGTTTCCAAAAGGCATGATAACAGGTTTCAGTGTTCAGGGATCAAGAATGACACTGTTTAGTTCGGAACTCATCATTTGTGAAAGAATTGGATTTAATGAACATAAAGGCAGCAGGCTCTAAAACCAAAGTGCAAGATGTCAATTTAAAGTGTACATGTCCAGTGTGCTTTTCATGACAAAGAATTATTGGCTGTAAAGGAATGATTACACACAGTGATCAGTCAACAAATTCATCAACATAGACATTTTTCCGGAGCAGTTACTTATCTGCTATAGTCAGGTACCAAGAGTACAACCAGTTTAAATTATACTGCTACAATAGCATACTAAAAAAAATCTGTAGTAGTGATATCTAAACAAAAATAATAAGCTCAAAAAATATAGCAAACCAGTGTACACGTTACTGTCCTATTTACAGCAACATGGGCAGCACAATTATAATTCAAGTCCAAATATATTACAATAAGCAGGAAATGTGGCATATATAAAAAACACAAACCTCACTTTGGGCTTGTACTGGGAAGACTGGATGTTACAAACCTGCCTCAATTAAAGCAATTTAAACCAAAGTAATAACAATGCTTGTTGGTGCAAAGGATGTGAGGAGTACTCCACCAACTCTGGTTCCAGTGTCTTATTAAGCAACAATAGGTTCTTGGTCAGTCTCCCCAACATCCTGAGCTGCAAACCAAGCTCGCACTTGCTGGTAGCTCATTCTTGATTTCTTGCATAGAGTGTCAAGGTCTTTTTCATTTAGTGAGCCTGTTGAAAGGTAATATGTTACCAATGGCTGGATATCAGTACTTGTTCCATTTGCTTGAGATTTCCGTTTGCGGCTACCCCCAGCCCGAGTAGATGTCCCAGAGCCACTTACGTTAGTAAAACCACTGCTGTTTTGCTGGGCTGCAAGTTCTGCCAAGAACTTGTCACGGACCCCCTTCACCCAGCGCAGCTGGCCATTTTTTACGGCATACCGTGTGTCCCCAAACCACTGGATAACATCTGCACGGGGTAAACCTGTAAGCTTGACAAGCTCAGTGTAATCTTCACTCTTGGGCCACTGGCAGCGTAAGAAGTGCTGCTTTAACACATCCAACTGCTCCTTGGTCTTTCTTGGTCGCCCAGCAGGAGTGAGGGCAGGGGATGTGGATGAGGAAGCCCCTGAGATGTTCAAGGGTGTTCGTGAGGGACTGGCTTTGGCTGAGTGGGCTGACTTCTTTGATGTGCTGATGCTCTTTGAAAGCGGTTTATTAGGTGAGGCAGTCAGTGGTGGGCTGCCAGAGGGGGAAGAGTAGGGAGAGGATTTCAGTATACCTGATGGTTCCTGTGGAACATCTGACTCAATCTTGCAGGTCTTGGTCAGTTGTAAGGGTTGTTCTTCACTTTGTTCCTCGTCTTTAAAACTGTCCCCATCACCAGAAAGCTCCTCCACAACATCATACTCTTCTACCTCAAGGGTCCTTTCCCCAAATGCTTCCAGGCTGTTTGACAAAAAGGTCTGAAAGAAATGTGAATTTCGAATCCCATTGTTACGGGCTCCCTCGTGGCCCTTCACCCCGTTTACTTGACGAGTATTTTGAGTAATAAGTGGAAGAGGTTGAATTTGTTGATCATGTTTATCTCCAACTGCAGTGTGTTGAGAGCAGTTCTGGGCTGCTGCCAGACTTCCTCGGCCAACCCTAAGCTGGTACCGGCTGTCACTGAACCATTTACGAATGTCGTTACGGCTCAGCCCAGTTTCTTCCTGCAAACGTCTTAGCTCTGCCTCCGCAGGCCAGTTCTCTCTCAGAAAGCTCTTTCGAAGGGCAGCGAGCTGAGCTTTAGACTTTTTGTAGCGGCCATGACGGTGCTGTCGTGAAGATGACTCTGAAAGGTCATGGGAGACGTTAGCTGCTGTGCTTGCTGGCGTGTCCGCTGGTGGGCGGTAGAAGTATGAATCCTGAGGAGGTGGGAGGGTGGAACTGAAACATGGGGCAGTGGGTTTGGTTGGTTTATAGGAATCTGGTGACTCACACTTTGGTTTCTTCTTCTGGGGGGTGAGGCTGGAGAGAGCACCCTCTACTTCATTGCTGTCCTTATCCTCAATTACCAATTCCTCACAATTTATGCTCTTGCTCTTCAATTTGACTTCCTCGTTTGTTTCAGTAGAGTCATCATAAAGCTCAGGCACCGCCAGCTTCCGCCGTGTCTCCTCTATTTCCTCTGAGGACCAGCTGATACCATATTTAATTCTCTGCACCATAAACCACACCTTAACTTTGTCCAGTGGCAAGGCACATACCCGAGCCAAGGTGTTAACCTCGCGGGATGATGGGTACGGAAATAAGTTAAAGGCTTGGACCAGCTCTGGGATTGTGTCAAGTTCACGGGTTTGATCCGACTGTGTCCATACCAATTTCAGTCCCTCTGACACTAGAGGCAGGCACACAACAGAGTTGTGGTTAGTGGTGAAACTAGCCACACCACTTGCGTTGCTTTCAGCTGAGCTGGGAGAATGGCGCAATTCCTTAAAGGAGCGTTTAGCTTCCAGCTTTCCCTCACATTCTGTCTTTGTTAGTTTCCCTTCAAAAGACTCCTTAATGCTCATAAGTAGTCCATTTCTGCCATTATGTTCACTGTACGTTGCCATCTGGGATATCAAAATAGGCTCTTTCACCTAGAAAACAAACAAAAATACTGATTTAGTTGTTGATGTTTTTTGCTAGTCTCAACTGCCAAACTTTTCACTTCACAGATAAGATCACTGTTAAGGAGAAGGAACATTTCTTTCTTGAGGAGTACAGCCAAGAGTACCAACTATTATGTTTTAAGAACTTTCTGTTCTCATTCATTCTCAAAGTCAATTATCTGACAGCTGTTTCCCCTCCCCCCTTACTTGGCACTCCTAATTCTGAACTCCCAATGAAACTAGTCGTATACTCTGTCCAGACTGGGTTCCCCTCCCCCAAAGTGTGGTGACTGACTTTTGTTTTGTGTGAGTGTGGGGACTGGTTGCAAAGGGTGGGAGCTTGGGGAATGGGGATCTATGACAAATCCATCACAGTCTACTTTCTCACCCTTTCCCAGTCAGGCTTTGTTCCACTTCCAAGTTCTCAGTCCCGAAAGTTAAGTGTAGCCTCTTCACAAAGGCAGATACCACAGGAGAAACCTGTGGAAGGAGAAAATGAATTGCATTAGTCATACTCAAGTGTAAGTCTAGCAACACTATGCACTTAAACAGTATTAAACATCAAATATGCCTCATGAAAAATGGTTTAAAAACGAAATGAATATAAATGTAATTTTGTTAAGCAACAGGTGTTACGCCAACAACATATCACAATGGAAATGTCAGTGTGGCAGTAAAAAGGATAATTACAAGGAATTGTAATTCAGATGTACTTATTGATATTTTTTCCCCAATGTAGTAATTACCTAATTATATGAATCAAGTGTTTGTAACTACTGATGATTGGACAGTGTCTTACAAGTAACCATGTAACAGTTACTTTTCATTTAGGGATTGTTGTTCTTTCTTCGGGACAGGACAGGAAATGTTGCGCATTTACTAGGACGTTACGCCATGACTAACGATTAAGGTCGCTTAGCCACGCAAGAAATGTTCAAGTGTACCAAAAACATTGGCAAACAATTATGAAATCACTGTATTAGTCATTCGTGACACATTAAAACCCACGGGGATGAGATCATGTGGTGGCCTCCCCGGTGTTTGATGTTTTACTCCAATACGCTGTAAGAGTTTATACATAGTATCTTTGTTTTAGTGTAACAAAAAGCTATAAAAGTTGCTCACTGTGCCAGTGGCGATAGCAGTCCAGTGACTCCCCCTTTATGGCGTACTAACTAAAACGCTTCTCACTGCACAGGCGCACTTCGCCGTCAGACACGCTTCAGTGAAACATAAAAATAAACTTACCGAGAATGCCAAAACAACCCTTTATCCCCGAGGTCCGTTAGAGCGAAAATAAAACAAAAAAAGCCCAGAGTTTCCCCTCTGCCACTCCGCTTTTTATGGCCGAAGTTTAGAGGAAGACCAGGGAAACAATACCGTCTGTCTGCCTGTGTTTGACCCTTGTCTTATTTATAAAGCACCTCGACGGATTACGATCGGGATACAAAGATGCGAGGCGACCAAGTTTGTCGCCTTTCGTAGGAGTTCAGTCGTCGGCTAAATCCTGCCGTAGAGGGCACAAATCTCTCAATCCGTGGGATACGTGTCTGAATTTGTGTAGCCGTTGCTCCGTCCCCCTCGGTCCATCCGTTGTTGCTTTTGTTCTTTAACTGAGAAGTGTTTTCCCTGTCCGGCCAGATCGAAGCGAGGCGGAGCCGAGGACCAGGAAGCCCACAAGGCCCAACTGACTCTCCCACAGTGACGGCGGGGTGGGTGTGCCAGTCTGGGAGAGCAGGCCGTGGATTGGAGGGAGGAGGCGCCTGTATAATAAATCCGTGGCAGTAGGCTAAACATTTTCACGCCAACCACCCACCAGCACCCCCCAACCCCCAAATCAGGCCCACAAACATCTGATATGATTTTCAACGAGAATCGTCATCACGTTAAATTTAAACACTGCGTGCGTCCAACTCCTACTGTCCTAACTTAGAGCAATAAGTAACAGGAGTTTAATCATTTCTAATTTACTTATAGGAAACCCCCTTGTAGCCTCCCCCAGGCCCACCAAATGTATAGAGTTTCTGAGTGATCAACCAAGGGCCATAGCTACCACTGAGGACACTATACGTTTTCTGGAAATGTGGGCCTTTTAGCAACATGGGAGAAGTTGCTGTACATTGAAAAAAATAACACATCATGGTATTTTATGACCTTCTACTAGTTACAGACTCAGAATATTTAAATGTGACTACATTTGGGCCAACACATTACTAAATAAAGAAGACAGTACTTCCCCATGCTAACTCTTTTTTTGCTGGCAGTATAGAGAAGGCTTTGAAACAGCATTTAAACCTTTCATTTGGGTAATAAAACTTAAAATTTAATTGCTATGGCTGTGTATCAGTTCCCAAAATATCACCAAAATTAAGACCCAGAGAGGTTTAGACATACTGGTACTGGTCTTTGTATTGTAAACAACATGGAAGTATACAATCAACAGTGATACTGTGTCCTTGAGCAATAAGCTGAAGTTGTATCTGCTTCAGACACGATGAAGCCAGCTGTATTTTAGTGATTTATATCTCAGTCAGAGGCTTCAATTATAATTCATTGTTAATGCTAAATAATAGAATAAAGACAAGATGTAGATAGTCATCTTTCTGCAAGAGATTCCACATATGTTTTTATCAGTTTGGAGATGCTTATGATTATTTTGCAAAAAGGAATGAGAAGTGTAAACAGCAGTGAGTTAACACTTCTTTATTTAACCAGTTGTTACTTAACTGGTCAAATACAGTAGTAGTGTATAGTTATATATACAGTTTATAGAAATATAACAAATAAACACAAATATTTATATGTTTCTAAAATGTGTCATCTTTATCTTTAGATAGTTGTGATTCTGTGTAGTGCTTCAGAAAATGCATCACATGGAGTAATAATGAATTCACATCTTCACATTGTGTGGCTTCACCCAGAGCTGACATTAGTGCTAATACAGAAAATATGCTAGAGCACCCTTCATGTTTACCTCAAACTTCATAGAAAGGCATTCATTAAGAACTCACATAGGAATGGATGTATATATGCAGTTAATTTAAACAATACTCCTTCAAAAAATAGTGTTGTCAGTCCAAATTGTTTGGTTCTTGTCACCCTTCAGCAACTACGGGTTTAGCTAGAATTTGGACCATGTCGTTGAAACACAGTATGATACTGCCACTTCAGTACAGATATCATAAATGTTTAGAACCGGTTATTTGCGAGGGTGAGCACGAAGCGTGGCAGGCGTAGGAATGAAGGGACAACAACTGACAGCCAGGAGAGATATGGGACCTGGGTCAGGAGGAATTTTAGGGAAGTGTAATCAGTTACACTCCGTCCTGGAAATAAACAGATGAACAAAATATTAGAATGATGTGATTGTAAATGATTTCAAGTTCAAATCTAAAATCTTCAAATCTAAAAAAAAAACAAAACCTTAGAAAGCTGATACAAACGTACCATCAACATCTTGTATCCCATAGCGCCTTGCCAGGTCACAAGTCATGAGTATTTTCCCAGTCAGTGACATCAGATTTTTATCTTTCAGGCAGAAAGAGAAACCAGAGTATGCTTAGTTGGCCAATAAACAAAAAAATAGTTGAACCACTAAATGTTTCTCAGCAATAAAATCAGTTTCTGAAAGCATGTTATGATCAGCATGTGCAGATCGAATATGTGCGCAGTTACTCAAATGCTAACTTCTGTAAAGCCTTTCTGGCTTACATTTCAGTCTCCGTTGAGCAATCTTGACTGTGAGGTGATACCATCTCATACAGTATAATCCTACCTTTTGCCAGGTTGATGATGCACTTCCCACTCAGTTCTGTGGTTTCTCCATTGGCAAATACATCTTTAAACTGAGGAAAAGAACATCCAGAGATTTAGCAAAACAGCTGAAGTAGCTACCATAGATAAGGAACTGCTGCTAGAGAAGAGTCTACCTTAGAAACTACACCCTGTGATGTATCTTTCTCCAATATGAACTGAGACACCAACTCTGTTTGTACCGCTCCTGGCCACAGGCTGACAGAAGCCACTCCCCTACTTTTCAGCTCAACAGCCATGTCTGCTGCCAGCCTGTCACACTGGAAACAAACCACAAAACAAAACAGGTTTTTTATTGCACTGACCTAATTGTACAGTACATGTACTTGTGTTAAATGAGATTTGGGTCTTGATAACATAAATCTGAGACTTAATGAGAGGAGAACTTACTGCGGCTTTACCAACGCCATATGGCACATTGAACAGATACCGCAGCCCCCCCATAGATGAAATGGTGACTATCAAACCCCGACCTTGAGCCACCATCAACCGGGATGCATAAACTGAGAAGTAATAGTGGCCCCTGCCAGAGAAATAAAAATGAAAATAAGTCAAATCAGTTTTGTCCAGTCAGTTTTAAAATACCTCTGAATTGAAAATGAATATTACTTGAATTTACAGTAAACATTTCGCACTATGTTTCCCATCACTCTCCTGGTTTCTTGTTTTGTTATGTGTTCTGAAAGAGCTGCTACTGACAGAGAAATTACAGCTGAACTCAAAACTAAAAAAGACAAAAACAAGTTGAGTAATGTCTGAAAAAACGTCACCAGACACGAGGAGATGATTAAGCAGTTGGCTGACAGTGAGTCAGTTGACTTATCAGACACGAGTAAGCCCAAACGCGTACCTGAGGCCTGTGTTGTTGATGGAATCCCACATGGACGGATCAGTTTCCCAGAACTTTTTCCCCATACTCTCGAAGATAGCCTGCAATAACAAATCATGTTTAGCGTTCAGGTAAAAAGGTCACGCGGTGGGTACTTTCCTGTTGGTGCTCTTTTCCTCTCATTCACACAGCTTCAAGTATGTGACAGAGTAGTGTTTCATGACAGTGCAGTACACCTACCTGTACTCCAGCATATGCGTTGTTAACCAGCATATCCAGCCTACCATTCTGTTCACGTTTTATCTGTTCAAACAGTTCTTCAATGTCTTTGTCTTTTGTAGAATCACAGATAACTGGCACACAGTTTCCACCCCTCTCCTTAACCTGTGTTGAGAGAAAAGACATCAACCATGAACCATGGAAACAAATCCTGACTAAAACACTACGACTACAATACTGCAGAGCAGAAAACACCCACAGTTCAGGTGCAACGTTCATGGACTGGAGGGAGGAACTGGCATTTTTGGGAGCTGAGCCTACAGATCACAAATTGGTGGCACCATCATCAGCAAGAGATAGGTTAATGGACATTGCTTCTGCCTCTCTATAGCTGTCTGATAAGCCCTTATAAGAAATCCAAGCACAAAATTTCACCTGGGCAGCGGTTTGTTTCAGAGTCTTCTCCTGGCGCCCTGTGATGTAGACGGTGGCTCCTGCCTCCGACAGCTGGAGAGCTATTCCCCTGCCAATGCCTCTGGAGGCACCCGTTACCACACACACCCAGCCGGACAAGGACATTTTCTCTGGGGGAGGAAACAACACCACATACAATAAGCAGTAAGCTCACATACACCATGTCAAGTAAAAGTACATATAATGTATAGAGGTCTATGTTGGTTAAATGTGACCAGAGCAGAGGTCAACTGGGAAGTAAAAAAAAAAGAATTGCTACATGGTTGCATAAATGAAATTGCACTATCTCCTCACACTGTCCATAGTTCACTTGGTAACTAGAGGAGCTATTTTTGGCCTTACACAACTACATTAAGTCCAGTCACTATTATTCAGCATTATGCATGTGCAATCCACAGTTGACACTGATGTAATAAGAGTGACATCAGCGATCAATGATTTATCAGTGATATGTTTAATGATAACGTAAGAAAAAGAATGTACACTTTGTCCAAATGGTAAATTCACACTATAAATGTCTTTACTAAATGTTATAGGAGGAAAATACAACAAAATAAAACCACAGAATAAACGTTTATTGACTATGGCGACGTAGCCTATTGATACCACCAGAAACATTTGTCCAGTTTCTCATATAACAAGAAAAAAATCTTACGTAACGAGCTCTTTTTACTCATAATAAAAACAAACGTTAACGCTATAAGGTCACGCGTTTCTCGTTCTTACGATATATTAACTAATTTGTTTTTAACTACGTTTTTTTACTTTGAACAACAATGTTGCTGTTACAACGGAATTCTTGTCGTTATAACAAATTAAGTTGGTATAACAAAAACCTTTCATAATGAAAAAGATTCAGTCAAAGCTTTAAGACTTTTCGGAGAAACTGGCGACTCGTTTACACGATTTGATTAAATTATAGTTCATGGTTATCAGGGGCGAGACTCTGCTGTTATTTAACACAGTAGATTGTAAAATAAAGTTTGAGATCTATAGAATTCGCATAAAAAACAATACCTTTTTTCCACAGGAAGCGCTGGATCTGGTTTATCAAGTCCCAATAAATAGTTCTTCGTTGGAAACCGACAAGGAAACGTATCGGTACAAATGTCACGGCTGGTGTATGAAGCTGTTAGGATGTGACACTCTGTAGTGCCTCGAGCTACAACAAATTTAAAGGCACCATATAATATCGCGAGAAGACGCCAGCCAAAGCAGAGCGTGACACTGAGGATTCACTTACGCTAACTTCTTCCTTCGCTTGCATTCCGGTCGACTAAATGTAACGTGCGCCCCTGGTTAAAGAGTTGTTATTTTTTATATCTTAAAATGACTATAAAACTACTTTACAAGTACCTCGTTTGAACTATGCGCTATCGTGTTTGTTACGTGTTAACTAATATTCCACTTTTAACACAGTTGTAGGCGGTTGTGGTTTAGTTGATAATAATAGACCAGAATCAGTGAACTATCTTGCTTTTGAGTATCGGAGGTGGTCTTTGGTTTAACTTAAAATAATTCACACACGATGGCGCCATAGCCTTCTTAAAAATACATGTAGAAGGTAGCGCTAATGTTAGCTACATGGATGAAGTAGTGGTTGTAGTAGCGTATTGAATTTTAAAAGAATATTCCTCGGGGTTTTTGGCTGTGTGTATGAAGGCTGTTCAGTGGCCTCAAACTGTATCTAAAGTATACGCTAGTCTTATTTGATGGTGGAGCATTGACATCGGTTTTTTACATGACAGTGTTCCCATTTTCTCTTTTAATAAGCATACAGAAATTTAAGACATCAATGTTAACACATCTGTTTTCATTACAAACGAACAGACAGTGCTCCTGACTTGCATAAATTAATCTTGTCGTGTGTATTGTTTCAGTTTTTGTGTGTTTGGTAGAGAAGAGAAGGTGGAGTTATAGGGTCTGTATTGCCTCACATTAGTTTGCTGTAGTGGTTAACGGGAAGAATGCTCTGTATAGGTCTTGCTTTTTAAATTGCTGCCAGGGGCTCTAAATCCCATTGCTTATACTTATTTTGGAGAGGCAGACTTACTCGTTACACAAATAGAACAATTTTAGATTTAAAAAGGATCACATACTCATTACACATAAAGCAATACAAACGAATTACTGAACATATACATTTTATCACCTGATAGTTGAGATCTAATGGAACAAAACTCAAATAAACTGTTACTCAGCATTCCTCAAACATCATATTACAGAAAATAACCTGGATAGAACCAGTTTAGTCAATCATTATAAGCAACTGACCGTTACGGGAAGCTTGCAGAGACAACAGGGAATACTGTGAACAAATATCGAGCCAAACTAAACAAGTATATTAGAATGCTAAATCCTGATAGTATACACTGCAGAATACTATATATTTGCTTAAAGGGTTTGACTCTGACTTTCTTGTCAGTCTTTTACTGCACCTGTTAGGGCTGCAAAACGTACACCTTTATTTTCTTTATTAGTAAACTGACTCTGGTGAATTCCCAGCATAGCGTCACCCAGTGCCAATTGAGGTCCAATCAATAACTGGAAACGCTTGTGTGCCTGTGCAGGGGCTTTCTCTCTTTCTTTTGAGTTTAGGATTGGTGACTTAAAATTTTAGGTGGAACAAAAATCCTATTAGTATTATTTCATTTTATTACAGTTATGTAAGGATATAACTTTCTTCTTATAATATGGACATAGTCACGGATAATTGTTGTGATCTTCTGTACTGTTTCAGCTTACTTTAAGTGCTTTGGCATCTTTTACATTGTAGATGTTGCCTTCTGAAACTTGCATATATACATGGAGTGTGTCCCATTAAAGAGAATTTAAAGAGAATTTTGTACTGGAACACTGTTACTTGGCTAATTGTTAAAATGTGCTCTTACAATATATAACAGGAATTCATACACACTTGATATTTAATCAGCTTTTTTGTCCTCAATTTCCAGGATCTTCTGCTGTCAAGAAGCTGTCGAATTCTTTATGATTGCATGTTAAGCTATTTAAAAAAAACATTCACTTCAAAGTTTTGGTTTTATCTGCTGAGGTTTTGAGATATCCATCTCTGAGATTTCTGGCTCCATTCCACAGCATTTCAAAAGCTGGGTGAATAAAACCAAAGTAAGTAAGAGAGAAAATATGTTGAAATATATGAAATGATGTTCTAGTTTTTGTTATGGTAGGTTTACATCTTGGACAGACTGACGCTCAGGAGCTGTTCCACTGCCATTTCACAGGGAAGTGACTGACTCTGTGACACTGCACATTTGCACATTCTCTGATGCAGAGCTGGCAGCGTTATGATTCAATGGCATCCTATTACAAAAAAAGCCCACAATCGACAACATTCAGGCAATCATTGTCAACACATCAAGCCTACTCAGGAAGACGTACTATACTAGCATACCATATACCATACTAGCATGCAAGCATTGCGTTTTATGGTTGACACAGCTCTTTTACGGAGTGCAAATATTAGCTTTTGCAAAGATTTTTATTTGCTGTCCCTCTTTCTTGCATTTTGAAAGAACAGCAGATTACATACAAATTATTCAAAAACTAACAGCATGTAAATATTTCTCAGTCACATAGCATGTAGCTTCAGAATGTGACGTATATTGGTGTATTTTAGAGCATTTTACTTTGTAAGTTGACCATGGACAGTAACAGGAAACACATGTCAGAGAATCAAGACATTGTGGTTACATGGTATATACTGTATACAGTACTATATAATACAGATTGCCAGGCCAATAGAGGAGTACAAGAACAAATTTCTAAGGAAATATTATTCACCCACATGCATGCCACTATAAAAACTCTTGAAAAACGTTTCAATCATTAACTCAGTGTAAATAGATGCATTTGTCAATTCCAATGTGTCATTTGCAGAATCTATCATCACAGCTTCAGGATTTGTCCCCTAAAAGTTTGCATGAAATGAACTCCTCACTAAGCATGAATTAAAATGATACAGAAGTTTACATTTACTGAATTATACAGAAGACATTTTACTGTTTAAGTATATTTGGTTAAACAAACCATTCTTCTTCTTATAATGTGGATACAGTCAGAGCCTGGAGAATTGTGACATTTGAACAAACTATTCTGTACATACGTACAACATATATTTTAAAGTCAGCAGGTAAACTTAGTATAAGTACCTTGATAAGTTTGACATTGTAGCTGTTGTCTTGAACTTGTATATACTGTATATACTTCTAGTGGGATGGAAAACATTTGTCCCATTAAAGATTTGACCTTTGTACTGGAACATTGTTACCTTGTCAATGGAATGAAATTTCAGTTATGTTCCTTACTACAGTATTTGTAATCTAACAGGAATATATTTATACAGTTTGGGTTATTTTTGTATTTTTCAAATTTGAATTTGAATTTTTTAAATTTTTTCTGTGAACCAAGTTGTGTTTTTAACAGCCATGGTCTTTTTAATTTTTTGTAATTAGCATTAGTGTATATATAAAGTATATAGTTGGAAAGATGTGGCAACTTTTCATACATGGCTTTTGGCTTTTTGTAAGGTAGTCATTGGTTTGCTCCTCCTGTTTTGAGAAGCCAACAACGCCCCCACACATTGATCACTCAGTTGTGTATAAAAAGCATTGGGACTGCTGATAGAAGAGGAAAGTTTTAGGACACAAGGCAAACAGTGCAATGGCTGGAGGTTCTAACTTCATTTGGATTGCCTTCCTTCTCTCCTGCGTCTTTCAAGCTTCTGACAACAGACATGGTAAGGAACGGTAATCCATCCATACCGCACTCAGTTAGTAGAATAAAATGTTAATACTCTGACCGTTACGTTCAGTTGATTGTTAATGTTGAATTTTCTCTGTTTTCTCAGTCCATCATGATGTGAGTAGTTTAATTGGTCGTACGGGTAATCCAGAGGTGGACGACATCATTTCAAAGATCCCAGTGAGTCCCCAAAACTGTGACTTATCAAGTGAAATAAACCCATTTATATTGCAATTTGGGAAATCCTTATAATGCTCTTTCTGCTACCCTGTTGACTTCAGATAACCCTACCAGAAGGAACTGATACCAAGAATATAAATGTAACGGTACGCAACAAATACTTTATATGCTTATGCATATCTCCTGTGGTGTGTTGTTACTGTGTTGTCACCAACGTTAAACATTTACCACATAAAAATATTCAAGAATCTTTTTTTAAATGTACTTTTTGTATTTATTTCAACCATCCAAATATATTTTCTTCCCCCACAGTCAGTTACTATCAAAACTTGTACTGGTGAGTGGTTCTTTATACTTCACAATATGTGCATGTCAAACTAATTATAATAGGTGGAATACGCTGAGCAGCAGTGATTAAGTACCAATTACAATGACAGGTTTCCTGTAGTAAGGAAGTAGCTGTTGTATGTTATTGGTTTAACATTAGCAGTGTTGACAGAGTGCTGGTAAAAATACAAATATAACACAATATGAACATATTGTGACCCACTCTCTCTGTTAGTGTGCTGAGTTAACATCTGATATCACATCTTGTCAGGTATGAAGGAACAGCTGACGCTGCTGAACAGGCAGCTTCAGCTGTCAACTCTCCGCAACAGCCAACTAGGTGAGTATTCATCCTGTTAGAAGCTGAGGTATATCACTCGTTAGGACTTGTGGGTTTACTGTTACTGTTTTACTCTTTCTGACAGACAATGAAGCCTTTGGGTTGAGGAGGGAAACCAGACTGCTGAAGCTGCAGCTTGCTACATGCAGTTCGACAGCCTCAGCTATAACTGGCTGTAAGCTTTTGATCTTAATCACACTCTACATGTACGGCTCATGTTCAGATGATAAACTTGAACCAATGTTTAACTGTATCTTTAAATCCTTGACAGCTTATCAAACCCAGTTACAGAACAAAATGACACAGCTTCTGGAGACATTTGACAGTGACACATTTCTGAGTAAGTTTACCTGACTTGGAGTTAAACCGCTCATATTTAGTTTGTTTTGTAAAACAAGTTTTTAGATTTTTTTTTTATCACATAGCAATGCAGAGTTTCAGTTTAATCTAATATACATGTTTTCTTTCTAGTTCTGAAAATCATTGCCCTCACCCGGGAGGTGAGTACATTACAGAAGAAAGTCAGACATGCTGCTAATTCCACAGAAACTGCTACTGAAATCAGCGGTGAGTTGGTGTCTTTACAGTTTAGCTAACTGTCGATACAATAAACTCCAATATCATTTTTATTTTGAAATATTTGAACTTGGCCCCAACTGCTTGATACTTTCATCTGCAATGCTAATTCTGTCTGTGACAATGGCTTTTGTTAACATCGGCTAAATGTCTTTGAATTAAACTGTATAACATCTGAACTTGTGTCTCACAGTGCTGCAGAGAGAGCTGCAAGAGAAAACCAACGAACTGAATGTAAAGACGCAGCAGATTGAAAGAAGCCAGACAAACTCATCACTGAGTAAGTTTTTTTATTTACAAAACATTTGTAGAACGGCTGTAAGCAGTGGTGAAGTCTCAAGGATTTCCACTGAAGACGCGGATCCTTTTTGAATTGTACAAACTTATAAGCTATACACAGTAGTAAAAGGTTCTGATTTGAGTTGTTTTTTTTTTTGTTTGTGTCAGTTCTTCAGATCATCTCACTGCAAAATCAGATCTGGGATTTGGAAGAGGCAAAATCAAGAAGAGGAGAAACTAGTCTTCAACCCGACAAGAGAATTCTGGGTAAATTGCTGCCCATTTGACTGAAGTACTAGCATGTTAAGCTGTGAAAATTGCCTGTCCATTATTCAGGCAGTACATTTGAAGAGAGACTATATAACTTTTGAGAGAAAAAAAACACATTCTTCCCTTTACAAATAAAAAGTTTAATTCATCAATAAATTGCTCAATTGAACACACTCAGGGGTTTCATTGCTACAGCCTTACTTGGTCTGGTATTACCAGTAGCTTAGGTGGCTAATGTTAGCTAATGTTAGCAACCTTTAGGTAAATATTGCTGTATAATGCTCATGGCTGTCTCAGTTTGCTGACTTGACTCCATTTGTGTTACGAACAATAGCTTAGCATTTTAGCTAAATGGGTTAGCTAAATTTAATAGTTTACTATATTTCATTTGTTGCCGCAGTGACCGCAAAAGTTACACAATCTGGCTTTTACATGATCTCACTTTATATCCTCTGTCTGTTTAGCAGTTTAGCTGTTAGCAGGAATCCATCTTTTAGCATTTTATGTCTGTGTTTATGATTTGTTCTCTGTTTAATCACTTTCCCTTCATCAGCTGTACAAAAACAACTGGACAGGAAGATCAGTGAGCTGCGAGGCAAAGGAGATGCAGACTCAGCCGGTCAGTACATCTCTTTCTCTACATCTGTCAGTATTTTCCTTATATTAACGATGTTAAAGGGATTTGCTGGCTTCTAACATTTCCTGACACACGTTCTCTGTTGGTCCTCCAGTGCTGGAGCTGATTTCTGTGCACAGTAAGATCACAGTGATGCAGAGGCTCATCCGTGTCCACATTGAGGAATCCAGAACTAATGTTGCCGGTGAGTCCCGTATCTCATAGTATTGTAGTTCCTGTCTTATCTTGTATGTGACGCACTTTATGCTACTAAAGCTTCATTTTTGTTTGTTTTTCAGATTACCAGAGGCAAAGGAGGCAAAAAGTTGAGCTCCTTAAAAAGAAGATTTTACAGCTGAATCGTGAGGAGAATAACACAGAACTTAGTAAGTGTGCAACTAAAAAAAATGCACTTTTTTCTTGCTATTGTTGTGTTTACTACAGCATTAATTTGACATCCTCTATCTTTTTTTTCTCCAGCCAAGGACATTTTGAGGCTGCAGTCTGAGGTACAATATTTAACACAGTTAATGACAGATGCCAAAAGGACAACTGATTCCCAACTTGAAGGTGAATGATCCTACAGCTCTATGAAACTTGATTTACTTAAATGTATTAAGTTGAAAGTCACACTTGTGCTCGTCTAATGTGGGATTATGAAATGATAAAACTATAAACACATCTTATAGTTACTCTAACAGCAAAGTCAGAAAGACATACATAGTTGTTTTTTTCATCTTAGAGCTAAGAGTTACTTTGGAGGAGGAGAAGAAACGGCAAGAAACCTTACAGAAACAATTGGAGGAAACAGACTATGCCCAAGTTCAACTGAGTAAGTAGGAGCATGAAAAAAAGGCAGACTGATTGCTGCACTTGCCAAGTGCATTTATGCATTATAACTAGAGCTTAAAGTGAAGACTTTAATTTAAAAACTTTGGAAAACAAATCTTAAAAAATACAAATTATTCTACCCTTAAAGTGTATTTCTCAAAATCTTGGACAACTCTGTTCTATTTCAAATGTTGTGTTATCTCCACAGTCAAAAAAACAACAAAGCACCCATATACAGTATACATATATCACCTCCATAAGTCAAAGGACAAACATTGAAGTCTCTTCTTTTACTATGAGCAGTCATGAAAATCATCAGCATAATGAAAGAGTTGAGAGAGCTGCAGGTTGATGAGCAAGACCAGACAACATCAACGAGTCAAGCCACCAGTGAGTCCTCCTCTGCTACTTCTATATTGTTAAAGTCAGGGTGAAAAGCAGCTGATAATGATGCCAAAAACAGATGCTGTAACTATTCTTACGTTTCATCGTTTTAAATCAGCTCTTCAGACTCTGCTTCAAACCAAAGAAAGGGAATATGCCAAAGCTCAGGCTGAAATAAATGGTGAGTCCATCTTATCCTCATCGATAAAACTGCTCTGAAAACTTCAAAGCAGAGTTTCGGGTGAGCGCTTTGATGACCTGACTTCATCTTTCTGTACAACAGAGCTGCAGAGGCAACTGCGATTAAAGAGTGAAGAATGCTCTGGATTTGAGGAAAGATACGAGCGTAAGTTGTAAATATGACTTCAGCTGACGGCTCTAGTGATTCATGTTTTAGTGTTAATTCTGATTCGGTTCACGTGTGTGTTTCTATCAGAGGTAATAACTGAATTTGAACAGAAGATTGTAGAACTGAACAGAACCGGAGACGCCAAAGC
Source organism: Macquaria ambigua (assembly GCA_008360985.2). NCBI lineage: Eukaryota > Metazoa > Chordata > Actinopteri > Centrarchiformes > Percichthyidae > Macquaria > Macquaria ambigua. The sequence goes on along the minus strand of VMKM01000263.1, from coordinate 389,144 downwards.
AGCACTCAGTGAGTGACGTTACAGTGCAGCATTCACATTATAGATGAAAATCTCTCCTGCTCAGTTTGTTTCACAAGTCTAAGCTGTGCAGTGATGTTTGCTCTGTTTCTCTGAGTCAGTCCTGAACGTGATAAACCTGCAAGATGAGCTGAAGACTCTGAGGGTTCTGATCTCCGCCACAGAAGACTCAGAGAGGATCTCAGGTGAGGAAGAGTGCTCACAGTGAATGTTTGACACTGCAAATGTGCATGTGTCTAACTGTAATACAGTATGTAGTTTGTCGTTGAGAAATTTCTGTCCTTTGCTTGAATCTTAATTAATTTCTTAAGAGAAATGCAGATTTTTCACTAGGTTTGACAAAATGTTCATTAATTGAACATTTTTTTACTTCCTTAATTTATCACTGTTTCTCTCTGTCTGCTCACAGAGCTGCAGAGGCAACTGGAAGAAAAGCAAGAAGAACTGAACTCCAAGACTGCAGACATAGAGAGACTGATTGCCAACCCCAAAATAAGTGAGGGCATTGATTTGATCTTCTGTGATCATCTGGATCACTGTTTAAGTCCTAAACAACCAAGTAAAACTATGTTTTTAGATGTCACTTGGTGGTAACTAGCTAAGCTTCACTTAATATCTCTGATGTTTTGGTTACAAGCTCCCGGTCTCTACCAGGGACAAACTGACGGCGCATCAAAAATGTACAGTCACTGTAAGAAGGTAGTGGCCGTAAAATGTAACGTATCATATAGCTGCTGAGCATGTCTTTAGAGTGATTTCAGCGTGAACTCACACACAAAAAAACAGCATTCATTGTTGATGTTAGCGTCGCTGAGAGTCCAAGACTTATGACAACGTCTAGAGTTTGAGCAAGTTTAAATGCGGATCCTTTGACATAGTATGTACAGTAGAATGTAGAGAGCATAAAGCATTTACACGTTTAGAGTCAGGAGGACTGTCAACATAAATGTCTAATGTAATTAAAGTGTAACTCCACCCTCAAATTCAGCTAGAACCCTCTCTCCCAGCAAATTAAAAAAATGCAACAAGTGAGGGAACAACAACTGTAGGAGGCGTGGCGTCGTGGCTACGTAGTGTGTGGCTCAGGGGACACGGGGGGACTGACTGACACTGATTAGAGTCTTTTTTATATACATTTCATGACGTAGACAGGTCCCAACCGGTTGACTCTATGTCAACATTGGCCTCACAGGATCAGGGCTGATTTAAAACAGTAGATGTTGTGTTGAGCCATTTTCAACCCATGAAATGCTGATTTTTATACATTTGGTAAGGAATGTCAATATTAACAGCAGCATTGATGTGTTTCATCACAGTACAGTCATATCATTTAGTTTACAGCTCAAAAAACACGTTTAAGTGTGCAGCACCTCTTTAATAATTCTACGGTAATTTGGGTACTAATTGCTAAATAAAACAGGATCATATTTACAGTATGAAACATCATCAAATCAGAGGATCTTTATGTTGTTTTGTTGGTGGTGTCTTCCCTTTTTGGCCTCTTCTGACAGTTTTTGCGTACTTTTAAGTTTTCCATGTAGAGTTTTACCCTTGTTGTTCTTGCCATGGTTTCTAAAGTATGCATGACTTTAAATTTACTTACAAAGCAAGTTGAGGTTGTAGTCCTAACACCAGTCAGTAGTTGCTGTTGACAGACTCGGTCAAACTCGCTGTGTGTTTGTTTGTTTCAGTTTTAACAATCATTGAGCTACAGAATGAGATATGGGACCTTGAGAAAACGGCTGCCAATGAGACCAGTAGTGGCCGTGTAAAAGGTTAGTGTTAATTAAAATGCCAATTTAACAATTCAGGGTGACATTATTTGACCGCCAAGTCAGAAATGACACAATTTAATCTACATTAAAGACTATTTACTTTTTCCTAGTGTTGCAGAACAGAGTGGATGGCCTCATCAGTGAAATAGACAACAAAGGCGATGTTAACACAAAACTGAGTGAGTTTGAAATTATTCTGAGAAGTTTTGTACAGTCTTATTGCAGCATATTTTGGAGTAAGCTACATTTTTGCCCTCTCTGTTGTGGTGTGCTTCAGTGCTGCAAATCATAACCCTGCAGAGTCAGGTGGAGTGGCTGCAGAGACAGTTGTCAGGCTTCCAGATGTTACGAACCACTAACGAAACCCGTAAGTATCTCTGACGGTTCTTCACAAATCCCCTGGGACCGGTTGCACCAACAGGGCTTACACCTGGTCTTAAAATAAGTCGGTTGTAACTTGGCATTCTAAATCCAACCTAATAGTTACACCAGTTGCACCATCTAGGCTTAAGCCTTCTTCTCGCTAAGACCGTGTGTAAATCTTTGTGGTTTACAGCTGGTTGCACTGAACTATAGGTTAAAAAAGCAGACAGATAAAGTTGAAAAAAAAATGTTTTGATTTGTCCCAGAGCTCAGACATGATCTTACGACTAAGAACAAGGAGCTGCAGAAATGTGTCGACGAGCTGATTGAGAAGAATCAGACAAATGCCAGGTTGAGTAAGTAAAAAGGGAATAGTGTCTACATTCATTATTGAGAAATAGTCTGAAATATATTACTTTACAATATGTTGTCTCAGTTCTTACAGTCACTCATCTGCACAACCAACTCAGAAACCTAGAAAAAGAACGACACGGCGATAACACAACATCGTCTTTGACAATTACTCGTTAGTATCTCATTTTCTTCTAAGATCACTGAATTCACTTCATGAACATGTGCTGTTTGATAACGTAAAGCTAAACTGACCTTTTTTTAGAGCTGAGGGAACAGCTGAAGGCATACATGATGGAGCACTCTCGCCATAAAGCTGAGATTAAGAGTAAGTTGTAAACCTTTGGTCTGGTTATTGTGAGTAAAAAGAGTATTGTGGTTACTGCGAAAAAAAAACCTTGACTGACTTAACATGGCGTTGTTTTAAACCAGTCCTTCAGGCTCTGCTTCAAGACAAAGGAAGAGAACATGCCACTGCTCAGGCTGAGGTCAGAGGTGAGTTTTTCTGAATAGGACTGTCATAACTAAGACTGCTCTGAAGGGAGAGCTTTGATGACCTGACTTCATCTTTCTGTACAACAGAGCTGCAGAGGCAACTGCGATTAAAGAGTGAAGAATGCTCTGGATTTGAGGAAAGATACGAGCGTAAGTTGTAAATATGACTTCAGCTGACGGCTCTGGTGATTCATGTTTTAGTGTTAATTCTGATTCGGTTCACGTGTGTGTTTCTATCAGAGGTAATAACTGAATTTGAACAGAAGATTGTAGAACTGAACAGAACCGGAGACACCAAAGCAGCACTCAGTGAGTGACGTTACAGTGCAGCATTCACATTATAGATGAAAATCTCTCCTGCTCAGTTTGTTTCACAAGTCTAAGCTGTGCAGTGATGTTTGCTCTGTTTCTCTGAGTCAGTCCTGAACGTGATAAACCTGCAAGATGAGCTGAAGACTCTGAGGGTTCTGATCTCCGCCACAGAAGACTCAGAGAGGATCTCAGGTGAGGAAGAGTGCTCACTGAACGTTTGATACCACTACTGAGAAATTTGTGTTCCTTAAAATGATTTTTTCAAAGATATACAAGTTATATTTCACTTTGACAGTTTTACTGAAATAAGTGACAGCATGGCACAGATCACTTTGCTGGCAGTCAGATGTTGCTTTAATTAATACGCTTCTTAGAGCAAAATGTTCTGCTTTGGAAAAAAGTGAAATAATATCATTACATTATCAGATTTTTCGTTTGTTTGAACCACGTTTTTAAACACTCAGTAAAAGACTACATGGCTGACACTATCACTGTTTCTCCCTGTCTGCTCACAGAGCTGCAGAGGCGACTGAAGGAGAAGCAAGAAGAACTGAACTCCAAGACTGCAGACATAGAGAGACTGATTGCCAACCCCAAAATAAGTGAGGGCATTGATTTGCTCTTCTGTGATCATCTGGATCACTGTTAAATCCAAACCATCTTAATGGGTGTGACTTAACAGCTGTTGTCAGATTTGTCAGCGTTAAGGTTAGGGGGTTGTCCCTCTGAGTTTGACACACATGATATACTGTATGTAATGTATATATATGCTATTTATGCTTTTTGTGATAGTGTTGCTTAGGCTACAGATCTGCAACTATTACTGAAATAATTCATGAAAATGCTTGAAACACTGCGACCTCATCAAAAAACATCTTATTAAAACAAATTATTACTGTATGCGGGATCACAGTTTGAGCCTATGCTATGCAAAAAGTCTGATAGTTAAATACTTAATAGAAATCATTTTCAGATGTTTCCAACTTTGTATCCAATTTTGTGAACAAACTGAGTATATTCCTTTTGTTTTCTTCCTCTAATTACTTTTGACAAAAAGCTCTGAAAATGAACCAAACTTTGCAGAATCACTGTTTTGTTGCAGAAAAATGTGTTTTTGGCTACTGTCACACTGCAATTTCCCTTTGGGATTACAGTAGTTAAATACTCTGTCTGTCTATCTATCTATCCTGAAAATGTTGGCTGAAATGATCAAAAACCTTTATAAGACGTATATTACCTATAATACAACATTTTCGCCCTTTTAAATAGTGAAAACTCACTGAGCTACATGTGTAGAATGTTTTGCTTTGACTGTGAGAAACATGGTAATGTACCCAAAATAGCTCAACTCAACTGGAAACTACTGTTTGCAATAATTGTAATTCTATTTGTAAAATTTACTGTGTAGCCTTTTGCTCTTTTAAAGATTATTTTTGGGGCTGGAACCGAACCGGGCGACGCTGCAGTTATGTGGCTTGTGCTGTAACCACTCGGCTACCAAGGCGCTCCAAAATTTGCTGTTCTTAACACCCCCAAACACAGGTGTTATGAGTTTTAGCCACCGGTCCAGTTTCAAGTTGATTCCCAGTTAGTGTAGCTTAGAGAATTATGGAGTAATAAATAAAGTAAATAGGCATTTAGCCTTTAATGTTGAGGACTGGTAAGACAGATTTCCGAGGCAATAAACTCAGTCAAACTCACTGCGTGTTTGTTTGTTTCAGTTTTAACGATCATTGAGCTGCAGAATGATATATGGGACCTTGAGAAAACGGCTGCCAATGAGACCACTAGTGGCCGTGTAAAAGGTTAGTCTATTATAAAGGCCAATGTACCAATTCAGAGTGAAATTATTTGAGAAATTAAATCACAAATGACAAAATGTAATCTACATTAAAGACTATTTACTTATTTCCCAGAGTTGCAGAACAGAGTGGATGGCCTCATCAGTGAAATAGACGACGACGAAAACACAAAACTGAGTGAGTTTGAAATAACTGCTAGCAGAAAGGTTCACAGACAAGATGCCTTTTTTCTTTCATCCTTCTGATGATGGAGTCTGTTATTTTCCTGCAGTTTGTTGGGGATCCTATCACAGTATCTCTTAAATTAAACTACATTTTTTGCCCTGTCTGTTGCTTCAGTGCTGACAATCATGATGCTGCAGAGTCAGGTGGAGCAGCTGCAGATACAGCTGTCAGACATCCAGACGTTACAAACCTCTCAGGCAACCCGTAAGCATCTCCAGCAAACCTTTACAAATCCCCAAGCAAGCAAATCATGACCTGCTGCTAAGGTTGTTTGTAATATTGTTATTGTTGTATCCCGATCTTACAAGATACAACTAATACATGTGTTGTAACTTCTTTAAATTTGTCTCAGAGCTCACAAATGACCTCACAACCAAGAAGAAAGAGCTGCAGAAATATGTCAACGAGCTGAATGAGAAGAATCCGGCAAATGCCAAACTGAGTAAGTAAAGAGGGAACATGGTGTCTACATTCATAATTGAGGATATAGTATGAAATGTTTCCCCGTATCACATGTTCTTTCTGTGTTCCTTAGTTCTGACAGCCACCATTCTGCTCAATCAACTCCGAAACCTAGACAGAGAAAATAACAAGGGCCAAACAGCTTCTGCTACAATTACTAGTGAGTGTTTCATTTCCCTTTGACATCATTGATCTCATGTATTAGCAGTAGCTCCTTCTTAAGCTGAAGAAAACCTTACTCTTTCTAGAGCTGAGAGAACAACTGAGGGCAGAAGTGGAGGAGCACTCTCGTGATCAGGCTCAGATCAAGGGTAAGTTCAGTACTAGCACGTGTAGGTTTCTGCAACGAGAGATAAAAAAAATTATTAAGTTGAATATGAGTGTGTTTTTGGTACTAGATCTGCAGAATCAGCTGAGCCAGACAGAGGCAGAGTGTTCCAGTTTTGAGCAGAAACTTAAAGGTGAGTGTAGCCTCCGTTACTTACTGTCCCTGCCGGCTGACAGTATCACATTCTTTTGACTCCACTGTGGGAAATGAATGGGTTTATTTTCTGTTTTAAAGTAATTGTTGTTAAAAATAGGAGAGTCTTCACATCTTTTTCCGTTTAGCAAATTATTGGATTGGTATACTATAATATTGAGTTTTCCTCAATATTGCGGGAAGCAGCTTTAGGGCTGAATCCAGTTACAGCATGGAGGGAAAAGCACCGAGAATATCACTCAAAATCTTGCATACCGAACCCCCCAGAAGACTTATTTCTCAGGAAAGTCGAGGCCTTAATGGGTGGCTTTTTACTGTCCAAATAAAATTGGGGGCAATAGTGATTCTTTAACCTGTCAAATAGTTTAACAGATGTTTTTTTTTTTTTTTACGTATATGACAGTATCATCTGCATAAAGTGATATGAAATGGGGTGTGTTATGGACAGTGATTGGCTTATGATCTTGTGATTGCCAGACAGCCTGCACAAGTGGCACGAAAGGTGAAGTGAATGACAAGGGGGAGCGAGGGCAACCCTGGCGAGACCCTGAGATAGAAAATCTTGCTGAGCAGATGTTGCCTGTCACAACCACGCCATTTGGATTAGCGTAAAGAAACTCAAATTAGAAATAAATTGTTCACACTCCTCAGAGAGCCCTACTTAAGGCGTTCAAAGGTTTGATCTTGTCCTGTCTGTGGGATCAACAGTTGTTGCAAATGTGTCCTTGTAGATCTGCAGAATGACCTGGAGACCAAAATGAAGGACCTGCAGTCCAAATCTGACACTGTTACTTCACTTGGTGAGTGGTGGAGCTGTGTTACTGTTAGTACTGTATTATTACCTCATGTGATTTCTGACCCATTACATTTTCTGTGTCCACCCATGTGTAAGTAGAGGTCTAGTTTATATTCTATTCTACTCAGGTGAGAATGAATGTTTCTGGTTCCTGTGAAGAAACTGGGATAGGTGGAAAGATTCACCAATTTTATTGGTTGTGATTCCTTGTGGGGATCCTATTTGTCAAAATCAGATCCATTGATCATGTTGGAAAAAATAGACTGTACTAGAGCTGAAACAATTAGTTAATTAATCACTTAGTCCACTGACAGAAAATTTATCAGCAACTTTTTGATTAATCAAGTGATTTTTTAAGTAAAAATGCCAAATATTCTCAGGTTCCAGTTTCTTAAATGTGATCATTTGCTTGTTTTCTTAGTCTTATAAGATACTCAGCTGAATATCTTTGGGTTTCAGACTATTGGTTGGGCTTTGGGAAATTAACGATTTTCTGTTATTTTAAGGGCCAAACATCAATTAAATAAGAAAATAATCGACTGATTAATTGATAATGAAATGATCGTTAGTTGCAGCCCTATACTGTATGTGGAAATCAATTTCATTTGAATGCAGGCGGTTCATTTTTTTCTTAAACTATGGTGAGAGTTGGGACATGATCTGCATATAAACCTTTAAGGGTAGGGGAAAACTTTAGACAATTTGAATTTGACAATTTGTTATTTAGTTTAACTTCTTTTAAATCTGTGTCTTTCAGCTCTTCAAGTTTCTACATTGACCCTGCAACTGGAGGAGCTAAACAGACAACTACAAAACACTGAATATGAAACCAAGATAAAAGGTCAGTGTATGTGTGTTTCATTGTCACTATACAGTATGCCCATATGTCAATATATTCCATCCTTGCTTGATATGAAGTATGTAACCATTTCCGAGATCTTCAGTTTCCATGTTGTTTTTAATTTAGCACTCCAACGGTTGCATAAGATATGACAATGATAGTGTAAAATATATATATATATATATGTAAAATGAATGGCTATGCGCAGCAGAGAAACATCTAAACCAGCCATTCTCAACCTGTGGGTCGCGGCCCAATGGTGGGCCCCAGAGCGCCATCTAGTGGGCCACGGAGGCAGTGGTATTGCCAAATGGTTAGATTAAAAGTAAAAAATGTTTTTGGGTAATTTAAAGTTAGTTATTTTTATATCTAAATGTGCTCACGGATTCACATAGATTCACAAATAAAAAACATCAAATTAAAATGCATCATTTCAATGAGCAGTTACATTTGAATATCACCAGCCAATCACGACACATCATCAGGTAGAGACTAACGTGTTTTGCCACTGTTAGCTAGCTAACGTTCCCTTGGATGCAGTTACACAAAATGCATCAGTTTTTGAAATGAAAAAGTGATGTGGGAGACAACCTGCGCCAGTAAAAGCTCCAAAGCGTGTGGTGAAGAAATATGAGCCTGAATACATGTGGATTCATAATGGCAGACAGAGCACAGTGTGTTGAATGTGGTGAAATCCTGTCAAATGAGGCGCTAAAACCACCAAAGCTCCAGGGACACTTAAACACGAAGCGTGTGATGTTTTTTTTTGTTTGTTTTTTTTTTGGGAAGGTGGTCCTCAGACATTTTTTTTAACAATCAGAAGTGGGCCTTAAGTTACAAAAGGTTGAGAACTCTGATCTAAACAACGATGTGAGGTGTTTTTTCTATTAAGGCATGAAGAACAAAGGATGTACAAGTTAAAAAGCGGTTTTGTTTTTGTTCTGCAGAACTTCAAAAAATTATAGATGAGAAAACGAATGAGCTGGCCAAAAAAACAGAGGAGCTAAAAGCAAGAAGCGCTCAACCACAAAGACGTGAGTAGAACGTGATCAACAACCCGCTGAAGGAATGAAAGTGAATTATGTGTATAGTCCAGATGGGAAGTTATACATGCTACAATATGACTACCAATGCTTAATCCTTCTTCCAGTTCTACAGATTATTGCAATACAAACAGAGATTGAGAAACTGGCAATTGTGGCAAAAAATGACACTGATTACAATAGGATTAAAGGTGAGTGACAGAAACATATCTTGACTACCTATACTAAGGACTCTTAGTAAAAGCGATACATGTGCTCACATGAAATAATGGTGTTCTACGTCTCTTGTTTGCAGCGCTCCAAGACCATTTGAATTATTTGATTGAGGGAATTCAAGATGAAAACAATGAAAATACTAAACAGAGTGAGTCATCATCAAAATGACAGTAAAGTTGAATTGTTCCATCGCTGTTGATCGTGGCCTTGTATCCACTGAATTGATCTAATCCAACCTTTCTTCTGTTAGTGTTTAAAATCTTGGCTCAACAAGATGAAATAGCAAGACTGAAGAAGCAAGCAGAGAGTCAGACACAAGCAGAATTGGAAGAAATTAAAAGTGGGATGCAGTTTTTACAAGTCAAATTCATTCTGAATACTTTTTAAATACATTTTGTGGAAATAAAACATCCATTCTGTCGTTCTTAAAGATCTGGAGAATGAACTGGAGAACGTCAGAAATCAGATAAAGGAAAAGACACTGTTGCTGGACTCAAGTGACACAAGGATTGCTAACTTGTGCAAGTGTTCCGCTCAGTTTTGGTCCGAGAAAAAAAATACAGAATTATCAAATGGCATCAGAATAGTAAAAGTCACCTGCTTTGTCTTTTTGTAGCGGCTCAGATTATGGAACTTCACAAGAAAATCAAACCACTGGAAGATGACATTTCATACCTCAAAGAAGCAAGCGCTAAGAACCTCGAAGGTAAAGAGCAAAATGTGACGGTTACATTGTAATATGCCATGAAGCAATACATACACAGATTTTGATTTGATGATTTTGTATTTCACTGATCATTTTCAGAGCTTCAAAAGAGACTGGATTTGACAAAGAGGCAACTGCAAGACAGTGAACTTCGACTCAAGGAAGCAGATGCAAAGACTTTTAACTCGAGTATGAAAATGTCGTATTTGCTGATGTTTCGTGCCATGACATGTGTTTCCTTTAAGCACAAAATAACACTGCAGCTGTGTCTGTGTCTCTGCTAGTAATGGAGATTGCTGATCTGAGGGCACAACTGAAAAAGGCTCAGAATCAAGCATCCAGAGCTGCTATAAAAGATGTCAATGGTTTGTCAATCTGTTACTTTTCTTATTGTGTCTCTGCTGTCATCCAACACATTATTTCTTACTTTTCTTACATGCTAGAATATATCTTATAAATATTCCTAAGACTAACATGTATTGACTAAATCATCTGTTTGGTAAAATGAACATCCTACATTTGTCCTCCTTTATCTGGAATATTGTTGAAAGAAATCTGTTTGGTTTTTCATGCAGTTGTGGTTATTTTTTGTCTTCTCTCTCAGAATTGGAACAACAAATACAAACACAGCAAAGAGAGAACAGAAAACTTGAAAACACAAATAAAGGTATGTACTGTGCATTATATTGTCTTAGAGAGATAGTTTGACATTTTGGGAAATACACTTATTTGCTTTCTTCAGTGAGTTAGATGAGAAGATTGATACCACTCCCATGTCTGTACGCTACAAAGCTATAGCCAGAAGCCTGTTAGCTTAGCTTAGCACAAAGACTGGAAACAGGGCAAAACAGCTAGCCTGGCTCTGTCCAAAGCTAGTAAAGTGCGTTGTGTTTTTATAGGGTCGTTATGTGCCAGACTATTTCTTGGCCGGGAGAAGAAACTTACTGAAGTCTCTGCTGGTTGCCTGTTAACTTGACAGTAATGACAAGACTCCAGGAAGTGACTGTACCCTGCCAGGAAATAGTCCGGCACATTTTACACTTTGGTTTTTGTACGTGTCAGTTAGTGAGCTTTATAGGTGATGGTAGTTGGATTTTGTTACCTGTGGGCAGAGCCAGGCCAGCCATTTCCAGGCTTTGTGCTAGGCTAAGCTAACAGGCTTCTAGCTGTAGCTTCATATTTACTATACAGAAATAAGAGTGGATTTAATCTTCTCTCTAACTCTGCAAGAAAGTGAATAAGTGTATTTCCAAAAATGTTGAACTATTCCTTTAAAACTTGCTCTTGACACTTGGTGTTTGATACATGTCAGTGTTTCAACCTCCTTCCTCTCTCAGACTTAAAGCAAGAGGTCAAGGAACTGAAAATGTGCTGCTCTGATGTCAACACCCAGTGTGACGGTGAGATCCTCAATATGACCTTATTGTCGCTCTATGCATACAGCTGTATGTGAGATCCAGTGAGTCATTTGATGTAGTTTTTGAACTGAATATTTCAAACAGATTTACAAAGACAACTGCAACAGAGCCAGGAGGATGCGGATCGCCTGCAGCAGCAGCTGCATGAGAAGGATACCAATCTCAAACAGCTGCAGCAGGAGTTAGAAGAACAGATCAAGGAGAATAACAACCTGCAGAATGAATACAGCAGTATGTTCATCTCTCTGTCCATAGACAAAATAATACATTCAGTCAGTATATATTAGAGGAAAGGTAATAGTTAAAGCAACCAGTGTAATGGTGGGATCCAGTGTATCATTTGATGTTGTTTTTTGAACTAAACATTTCATCAAACAGACTTAGAGAGACAACAGCAGCAGAGCCAGGACAACGCTGATTACCTACAGCAACAGCTGCATGAGAAGGATGCCAGCCTCAACCAGCTGCAGCAGGAGTTAGAAGACCAGATCAGGGAGAATAACATCCTGAAGGACGACTACAACAGTATGTTCAACCCTCTGCAAGTGCTCATACACACAATACATAGATTAAGTATAATAGAGGAAATAGCTGGTCTCGTGATTATTGATGAAATGTATAAATCGTGCTGTCTTTTCTGTCCTAATGCTAGACCTGCAAAACAAGAAGAACAAACTTGAGGATGATGACTAAAGTAATAGTTCTGCTCAGTAAAGTGCAGAGAACACACTGTGACCCCCCCCTCTCCCAAAAAACGTACTGTTCTTTCTCTCTCCTCAGATCTTCAAAACAAACTGGATGATGTGGAAGATAATACAATCTATGCCAGTGAGTCACACACAAGAGTTCATTTAATTTCTTGGAATTTTTCAGCTTGCAGATTCTTTGATATTTCTATTTCTAATATTTGTTAACATTTACGTATATCCTACATGATAAATGTTCAAATTGCATAAATGTCAGGATAAAAACACACAACCCCCCCACACACACAGTGTATACAACAGACTTGTTAGATACTGTATAAATCAAACTGTATGGATGACTTTAAAGGGGCACTCCATGAATTTTACAGCCAGTTTTAAGGTCAGTTTACTCGTCATACCTGGTACTACTCAGCCTGTGAAAACAGTTGTATAATGTCTTCTGTGGCTCTGGAGGAGCTTTGTCAAGTCTGGAAAAATAACCCTGATGATGTCATAGTGACGTCATCAGGGTTATCACAGCTCTGGCTTGGAAAGAGCCAGTTGCATTATGGGAAATGTAGGATGTAGTGTTTTAATCTGTCTCTTGTGACTCCCCCAGCTTTATGGAAGTGACATACTAAATCACTGGAGTACTGCTTTAAACTTTTTAATGCCAATTTCCTTTCTAAATGTGATGTAAGATACACATGTTCTACTACATTTCTCGGTTTACAGAGAAGATGACCTTCGATCCAGACACAGCAAACCCAAGAATAGCTCTGTCTGCAGATAACACTGAGATGTCCACTAGTGCTGCAATACAAAATGTCCCCGACTATCCAGGGCGATTTGATGTGGCTCTCGCTGTCCTGGGTTCCACTGGCTTCTCAACTGGCAAACATTACTGGGAGGTGTCTGTAGCTGGGAAGCTTTGTTACCACCTTGGTATGGCAAGTGAATCTGCTCAAAGAAGGGGAAGTATATCATTCAGTCCGACAAATGGTTTCTGGACTATAGTCCTGAACAAACAGGGCCAGTACAAAGCTGTTGATAAGAGAGCTTTTATTATTCCAGTTCAGACGCAACCGCTGACACTGGGCATTCTGCTGGACTACAAAAAGGGACAGATCTCTTTTTATGACGCTGGTGCCAGATCTCATATGTACTCATTTGTAGGTCAAAGTTTTAGGGATAAAATCTATCCTTTTATCAACTTTTGTGTTGAGGATGCTCAAAGTCATACTCCAATAGTGTTACTTACTCCTGGATCGGTTGACTGGATAAAATAGAGAACAGGGCAAGTTGTGTTTTGTCCTATGCATCAAATTTCAGCAAGGCATCTCATTTAAGGTCATGTTAGTAGGTAATAAAACAATACCTGTGACTGCAGACTCGTTGTCACACATACTTCTGTTACTACTCTTGCTGAATGTTTCAGACAATAAAACAAATATATGACAATGCATTTTGTTTATTCTTCTGTGTTTGAAAAAGGATTTGTTCTCTTGTCCATGTCATTCCAGGTGTTTTAATCATTAGGCCCAGTACAGAAAAATGAAGCCTATATTCAGTTATCTTACAGCCAGATGTTAAACCTGTTTATTTTGAGTTTGTGCCATTGGGTCACTAAATGGCAGAGCTTCACCCATGATGAAAGCATTAAGCAAAAAGTTCTGAACTTTATAAAAAACGTGGTATAATGTGTGATGCAGCCCTGGAGAAGTGTAGGAAACGTAATAAAAACAGCTTATATTGAATGAATGCTTCTGTTCTTACAAAGAAAAGGTTTGCCTTCAACAAGTCCCATCACAGTTACACAAACATTTCTCTGAAGAGAACTATCTCAGATCTAATACACATTTCCCACTACATTTCACCTCTTTTAACACATTTTGTTGTAATCACTGCCTTTTCCATCTCAATGCTAACATTGCTCAGTCTCTTCCTGCTGTACCGGCTACGCTCCTGTAAAAGTGGGCAACAAAAACTGGGTCCCGCTCCTCCAGAATGTGCAGGAAATGATTCCTCTCCTCTTCTTGCCAAGACTCAAACCATTGGGACCACAGGCGCAGCTGGCATTCAAAGATGTTTGGTAGTCTGTCTTTAACCTTGTCAGGGTATAAACAGAGAAAGCAAATGTTAGAAATGACATAACATCACTCTCTGGACTATCTGTTAATAAGTGACAGTGCAGAAAGTACCTGAAGAGTACTGAGTGAATCTAGGAGGGTGCACACTTTCCCAGGCACAGCTTTTCCCAGAAGGTCCTGCATGAACCGCTCTCTCTGAGTGGCGGTCCAGCCGTGGAACCAGCTCAGGACGCACCGCTGCTCCTGGAGGCTTACATAGGAGATAGGCTCAGGATCTCCCCCCTGACACGCACTAGGAGAAGTGCAGGACAGCTTCTCAAGGCTGGGAGGGTTGGCTACACCCTGTGGAGCTGATGGAAAGTCCTCTAGGCTGGGTGTGGGACAGCCGGTCCAGTGTTGTGTTGCCATGGTCGGTAATCCCTCCGTCGGACCTCTGAGCCTGGAGTTGTGAGTGCTACACAAGATGTCTGTGGCTGTGAGTCTGTGGCTGTCAGTGGGCTGCTGTTGCTGTTGTTGATTTGAGCCTTGACTGACATGATTGAACCACGACATAGTTGGAAAGACAGGTTTGTTTCAGCCTGAGAAAAGCCAGTTATTCCTCTGCTGTCAAGTTAATCAGCAATCCCTGCTGCTGAGAGACTCCTCTGGTCTGGCTAGCGTTAACATGTAGCTTAGCTTACGTCTAAGCAATACTGCCGTCGGTGTCTGAATTTAAAACCAGCGTCACAAGAAACTGCTCTTAACATAAATAGTTGTGAGTGCCCATCTTTTTTTTTTAAAACCGTATATTACCGTAGTTTCGGCATATTTGAAGTGGAGCGATGTTGAACGACAGTCGCGCTAATCTTTCTAACAAATATATACAGGAAGTATACAGTTAGCTAATTAGCTTTGTTGTGTAGGAAATCAAGCTTGCGCAGATTTTACGCAGTTTGTTTTTGAACAAATTAAAAGATTAAAACGGCAATTTGTGTATAATATATAAAATGAATACATTTAATAACGTTGTAAGTGAATTCTGTGTGTTCCGGGCTTTACATATTGAGAAACGTTTTATTTATTTGATATTTGATTAGGGGGAAGTCGTCGACGATGACGCCGGGTGGAGGAAGGCGTTGCTCGTCGCTCTCGCTGGGAACTGACTAGAGGAACGGAAAATGGCGGATCTCGAAGACGTTACCCTGGACGGGAGACCGCTCCAGTCCCTTCGAGTAGCGGATTTAAAAGCTGCTCTTGAGGAGAGAGGACTCTCGAAAAGCGGGCAGAAGAATGCTCTCATTAAAAGACTCAAGGGGGTGAGTTCTGCTGCGAACTACCGGACCACGGTTGCTGCGAGCTAATGTTAACGATGAGACGGGCTGATGCTCTCTCGAGGGCCGACAACTGAGTATCGTTACTGCCGAGCAGCGTAGTAGAGTTGTCGAGGTCAGCGGTCACTAATCAACAGAAAAATGCGCCTATTTGCACTACACTCTGGTTGAGCGGCGTTTCCGCCGTGCAGAAGTATACCAACCGTAGCAAGACCGGGAGTTCAATCAACTTAGTGGCTAATCTCAAAGTGTGTCGGGGTGATGTTGTCCTGTTAGCTCGTTAGCTCCCCTGGCTAACGCTGTGACTTGAGCGGTGGCCTGGCGTGCTTGCTGTGTATGTTACCGTTAACGGTGTCTGTCCCAAGCAGCGTTGGTTTGCACGAGTTTAGTCGGGAGGTTAACGTTACACCAGTTATTTATCAGCTAACTCCGAATGTCAATTTAACTATAATGCAATGTATATATATAGACACATTTTGCTGTGCCGCCAAATTTAGGAATAGTTTAGCTGAAAAATGTATCCAAGGCCCGTGAGCTTCCAAATGTCCTGTATGAGCCAGTTTGTTTACATTGCGACAGGTATTCATCCTTATCTACGTCGCCATGGAAGTTGGGGCATTCTTTTCTAATTGGATTACAATGACAATTGCGCTATGAAGGAAGCAAGTATTGTTTTCATTTGCATTTCCATGTTAAACTATCATGATCCCAATGTCGCGTTAAGTCATCCTTATCTCGTGGAATCTGAACACTGTGTTATTTAGTTATAACATAACGAGTTGCTACATTGTCTGTTACCAGCTTAGACACTTAAAAGTCCCTCTTAAAATGTGGGAGTTTTGATTGCACAGTTGTATACAATTTAGGCCTACTGGCACTAAAAGCAAGCCACTGCCCTCAAATGGTCACATTTTCATTATTGGTTGTAGGGTATGTGTTGTTAGCATACTGTTTACCAAGATGTTAGAGATAATACCATCACTGAACATGTCCTCAAGAAGTATGTTTTGTTGGTATCCTTGTGTGTGCATGCAGGGTGAAAACATATAAGCAGCACAGTAGGAGAAATGCTAGCAGTGAGTGTCAGGACAGAGATAGATGAAAACAACAAAGTGTTTAATTAAAAAATGTGTAAAAAGTTAGGCCCAAGAGCTTGTGCTTGCAACACTCCTCACATTATCTGTCTGGTCTGCTTTCCACCCCAGCCTGCGAGTTGCCTTGCCCATTTGACTCTTCTTGCCATGTTACATGTTTACTTCTGACCAGGGAACTCTGTTGTATGTCAACTTCTTCTTTTTCTCTGGTTGCTCTGCGACTGTAAGATGCATCAAAGGCAAAATTCTCTAAACCTAAGAAAGAGAGGCAGTGATGCTGAAAGATGTTTGTCCCATTGATGGCATGTCAGGGCACACAGTGACGCATAATAGTTCGTAAAGGATGGAAATTGGCAGGCAAAATAATTACTGAATACAGTACACAGAAACTAGGTTGTCATAAATGACCCAGATATTTGCATTCAAAAGCACCAGTACCAACTTTTAACAACTCTGGAAGAATACCTGCCAGTTATTTACATCAAATGAATAATGTCTCTTGTCTCAATAACAGGCTCTCATGCTGGAGAATCTGCAGAGGACCTCCACCGCTCACATTGGCCTGCAGCCAAACTCACAGGTAAATGTCTCAAAGATGCTTTAATGTTCATTTCAGCGACTGAAGCCTCTTCTCGTGTAATGCCCTCTTTGGTGTAAATGACAAAATGCACATTTAGCACAATTCTCGTGAATGTCTGCAGAAAGTATGTGCAAGTGGCCTTGAAGGCTTGCACCCTATTTTTAACGGTCTCTCTGTATTTAGATTGGTGAGGAAATGAGCCAGAACAGCTTTATCAAGCAGTATCTGGCTAAGCAACAGGAGCTCCTGAGGCAGCGTCTGGAGAGAGAGGCTCGCGAAGCATATGAAACAAATGGTAAGTGTTGTTAGAATAGTCATGTCAGTTTTATTTATATAGCCAAATATCACAAATCACAATTTGCCTCAAGGGGCTTTACAGACTGTACAGCATACGACACCCTCTGTCCTTGAGGAAAAACTCCCCCCCCAAAAAAAACTTTTAATGGGGAAAAAATGGAAGAAACCTCAGGAAGGGCAACAGAGGAGGGATTCCTCTCCCAGAACGGACAGACAGACATGCAGTATATGTCGTGTGTGTAGAATAGATTCACAACAGAAAATCATAGTATGTAAAATTATGATGACAAAATGTAGATTGTAAAACATAAGTGAAGAGGATGGATCCAGGAGGACAATTGAGCAGCTTCAGGTGTCGCCCACTAAGAATACTCCACTGCAACTAAGTAAGTTACTGTACACATCTTGGGTCATTATGCAAAATGTTTTTGTGATTTTATTCATTTGTCTTTTGTAAACAGAGCAAGAGGACCACACAGAAGTTAATAACAGTACCTCGTGCCCTCCCCAAGCCCAGGTCAGACATCACCTTCTTTTCTTGCCTACTGCAATTGGTCACATTTTCTAATCTTTTTCTCTGGAGATTCTCTATGCTCCAAAAAGATGTTGCACATTTGAAAGGAACTTGCTGGTAAGAATTGTGCCAGGTCATTTACATGGAAGAAAACTGGCATAGTGCTATGACAAAGTAAGTTTAATCTCCTTTTCTGTCCCCATCAGGATGTCACACCAGCAGTGGCTGAGCAGCACAAGCCACCTGGCCCCTCGAGTGGAGAGGGATTGTTTGGCGCGGTGAATGAGGGAGAGGGTCACAGGAACCAGGAGGCTGACATGTCAGGCCCCCCGGCTTCTGGCTCTGTGGCCATGCGCGTTCCCGGCGGTGAGCAGCGACCAGAGAGGGGTTCGGCATCCAACGAAGCCGCTGCTGACAGCGACGATGAGGATAGTGAGGATGGCGAGGAGGATGGTGACGATGATGATTGGGACAGCGGTGCCCGCAGGAGAAGCCTCAGAGAGCCAGCCAGAGTGCCCACGACCAGAGAGAGGTCTGGAGCATCCTGTCAACCCCAGCAGCAACACATGCCTTCCCTTTTGTCTCCTCAACTCCGCCAACCAACACCTCCTCCCTCCCCACCTCCAGAGCTATCATTCCCCTTGCCTGACACCCCTAAGCAGAGCCCACCTAGTCCAGATGTAGCCCCAGCTAGGCGCTCGCCCAGTTCCTCCAGCTCTGGTTCCTCCAGCAGCGGCAGCCGCAGTAGCAGCCCGGAGCCACAGAGGAGCGGACATGTCGAGCGCAAGCCCGGCCCGCTGACCCTTCTTGCACGTAAGATGGCGTCAGAAGGTGCTTTCTCTGGAGCAGGTTGGCACGGTGGTAATGGGGAAGGCAATAGGCAGGATGGCAGTTCACCGGCTACATCATTTCCTGGCAGAGCGCCTCCAGAGGGTCTGATATCTGCCATCGCTCACACAGCCAACACTGCAGGCCACGTGCCATTTCCCATGATTCCAGGCACCAACCAGGGTGTCACAGGAGCACATTCGGCCCATATTCAAGTACCTGTGAGTGTGCTCAAGGCCACTGCAGCAGAAGAGAGGGACTCTGAGATAGAAAGAGAAAAGGCCCTTGAGCTGGAAAGGCAAGAGAAGCAGAGAAAACTTGAGCAAGAACGAGCAATGGAGGAAGAGCGGGAAAGAGCTCTTGCGCTAGAGAGAGAAGAAAGAGAGAGAGCTCTGGAGAAAGAGAGAATTGAACGACAGCAGGCCTTAGAAATAGAAGAACGAGAAAAGGCTTTGCAGCGGGAGAGGGAACTTGCTCTAGAACGAGAGAGGCAGGAGAGGGAGCTAGCTTTGGCTAAAGAGAGGGAAGAGCGAGAGAAAGCCTTAGTGCAAGAGAGGGCTCTGGAGCTTGAGAGGCAGAAGGAGTTTGAAAGACAGAGAGCCCTGGAGCAAGAACGTCTGCAGAGAGAAAAAGAGGAGAGGGAGAAGCGAGAGAGAGAAGAAATGGAGAGAGCGATGGAGCTAGAAAGAGCCAAGGCTTTGGAGCAGGAACGGAAGGAGAGAGAGAGGGCTCTTGAGCAAGAGAGGTTAGAGAGGGAAAGAGCTCTGGAGGCTGAGAGAAAGGAGAAGGAGAGGATTGAGAGAGAAAGGGTGTTGGAGCAGGAAAGGTTGGAAAGGGAAAGGTTAGAGAGGGAGAAAGCTTTAGAGCAAGAGAGAATAGAGAGAGAGAAAGCCTTGGAGCAAAAGAGACTAGAAATGGAGAGAGCCCTGGAGAAAGAGAGACTAGAGAGAGAGAAAGCCATAGAGCGAGAGAGAATCGAGCGAGAGAAAGCCTTGGAGCGAGAGAGAATCGAGAGAGAGAAAGCCTTGGAGCGAGAGAGAATCGAGAGAGAGAAAGCCTTAGAGCGAGAGAGAATAGAAAGAGAAAAAGCTCTAGAGCAAGAAAGGTTGGAGAGGGAGAGAGCCCTAGAACAAGAGAGGTTAGAGCTTGAGAGGAAGGAAAGGGAGAGAATTGAGAGAGAGAAATTATTGGAGCAAGAGAGGATAGAGAGGGAAAGAGAGAGGGAGGAGAGAGAGGCAGCTCTGAAACAGGAGAGGATGGAGAAGGAAAGAGCCGAGAAGGAGAGGAAAGAGAAGCTGGAGAGGGAGAAAGCTCTAGAGCAGGAAAAACTTGAAAGGGAGAGAGCCTTGGAGAAGGAGAGGAAGGAGCAGGAGAGGGAGAGGGCTCTCGAATGCGAAAGGTTAGAGAAGGAGAAAGCTATGCAGAAAGAAAAGGAGGAGCAGGAGAGGGCCCTGGAAGAGGAGAAAGAGAGAGCTAGGATGGCTGAAAAGGAGAGAGAGAGTCACCTCCCTCCATCCAAACGTGGCCGTGACATTGGTCTCACTCCCCTGCCCACTCCCCCCCCCTCTCAACAGGACCAGGTAGAAAGTCATTGACTGAGACAGGAGAGCAGGAAGATGTCCATGCTCCAATGTCCCGGAGTGAAGCAGCAGAATCCGGTGCACCAACACCCCTGTCACCTCAGTCGTCATTCAAGAAGTTCCGGTTCATAAGGGACTCCCCAATTCAGCCCCAATCTTCCTCCACTTCCATGGTTATCAAGCGGCCCCGTAACTTCTCTGATACCCCCCAGCCTCGGGCCTCACCCGTCTCCTCCCCCGCCAAAGTCGGGGAGCGACAGCAGGAAGGAAGCCAGCCCTCCACTGAACAGGAAGTCCCACCGATGCGGACAAAACAGGAGGTTGTTGCTGGGCCACCGGGATCTGTGAGCACCCAACCTGAGAAGGAGACCACTGTTAGTACGACACTGGTCCAGAGTCCTAAAAAGGAGGGGGGCACAGGCCTGGTATCGGAGAATAAAGAAAAAGCTGATGCAGTGAAGATGGAACAGGCTGCCAAGGAATCCACCAAAAAAGCAAAAGAAGTGGATGAAGGCAAGAGTCCTTCAAGCCCAGTGGATGCTGCACAGCGGAGGGGGAGAGATGCAAAGAAAGAAGACAAACAAGCAAGACAAAGATCATCGTCTAATGATTCCTCTTCCTCAGAATCGGACTCTGGGTCCTCATCATCTCGGTCCTCGGGCTCATCCACATCTCCTCGAGAGAAAACCTCCTCCACTTCAAGAGGTAGAAGGGTAAGTGATCTAAAAGGAACCCCTCTCTCTCTGTCCCTGTCATACAGAGCCTATCATCTTGCAGGCAACATGAACAGCCTCTTTAAAAGCAACATTTATTCACTCGTGACAGGCCCTGCTTCTGGAGATATAAGCGCCATGGCAGTCAGTGATGCACAATAGTGCCTTATTTATCAATATTTGTTGTAAGTCATTCAGATGGCATTATCACAGCAGGCGCCCCACTGCAGTCTGCTACTTTCATTTACTGGGATAAACTAATGTTGGTGCCGTATTGTCCCTTTAGACATACAAATACAAAGAGGCAGGCTGTCTCGTCTTTCACTGAATCTGTAGTTTCCAGATGTGTTTAGCACTCTGCAGAGCTATCAGCTCAGATTGGGCAGGTGTTTTCTCACAATGCCCCTATGAGGAAAAGAGAGTAGGCCTATCATTGTTTATTCATGCTTGACAATTCAGTACATTTTAAGCTAGCTTTTGTTTTTAAGGGAGTCTTTGATTTGCAATAATTTCAACCTTGCTCTGTTTATAATGTATGTATTTGTACAATATCAGTAATCCCACACGAGAAACAGTGCTTGTTACATGTATAACACAAGTCAGATGTGATGGCGTATATGCCCTCAGATCAGGACTTGGGACAGATTTTACTGTTTTCTATAGGCTCTGTTTATACCGAAGTTGTATTGTCATAGGAAAATGAAAGAAGGTTTTATATTGTTTTCAGTGCATAAAATGTTGCTCTGTTGTCTGTTTGTCTCTTTTAGGAAGGGAAACCTGAAAGAGACTCTTTGCCACAGCACAGGTTGACACCAGAGGGTTTAAAGGAAACTCCAAAAGCCTCCCCTTGCAGGAGAGAGAAGTCTGTAGAGAAGAGTAGCACAGCTGCTGATGGAGACAGTCACACCAGGGTCAGTTGCTCATAAGTTAATACACCACCAGATCTTTTTTAACATCTATGACAGCTATGTGTATCCACATCTTACCTAAAATCTCAATTCCTAAGAAAATATATTTACCTAAGCTCAAATTATGCTACAGAAAAATCTCATGATGGCTTTATATCTTGTATTTATTTGCTCTTTGGTTGTATTACCTTAACTACTTGAACAACTTAGACACACTATCTTCTTTCACACCTTATTCCATGTCCTGCCTTTTTAAATCCCCAGAAACCGTTCATTGAAGCACCAACTAGAGAGGAGACACAGAGGAAGAGAAAGGACACCGAGGGAGAGGTGGAAAAAGACAAACGCAGGTCTGCTTTTTAAGTCTTGGTCATATGAAACACACCCTGTCTCTGCGTGTGTCTGATTTACACACACAGGTGCCCTTACAACACTTAAGTCTGCAGGCTGTGAACAGGGTGTCTGGTGACAGTCAAGCTCTATTGGACATCTACTGTATAGTCAGTAAAGTCAACAGTGCATTCTTTAATTCAGCTGTTCAACAGATGCTCATGACGCATACTGCAAAGGTTGAAGGTGGGAGTTCTACTGTTCTACTGTCTTTAATTGCTTCATGTTTGGGAAGCAGTTTTATGAAAGGTGGTTTAATTTTGTCAAAAGTCATTTAGTTTATAGTATTTTCGCACACATACTGGGTGGTCTGCATCAGATTGATCAATGCTGTTGGTCCTGCCCCTTCCCTCAACAGACCATATTTTAGGGCGTTTTCCCACCTAACCTGTTTAAGTTCGGTTATAACGAACCCCTGGTGTGTTTGCCTGGTTAGTGTGGTTCATTTGGGCAGGTGTGAACACAGTAATCGCATTCAGATGCGGACCAAAACAACCGCACAGAGACCCTTTAGAAGAGGTGGTCTTGGTCCAGTTCCAAACGAACTCTGGAGCGCTTCTTTTGTAGTGGGAACGTGATCCGACCTCGATCAGATCCAACTACCAGGTGAACCTGCAAGTTTGAGCTAAACAGCTCCTGTAGCCAGGTGTGCTTTGCATTCTGGGATGCAGCAGAGCACGCAAACTGTTTCTAGTAGTAGCAGCTAGCCGGAGAACGAACCAGCAAGGTTTCTCTCACAGAAAGATGCACTAGTTCAGAGCACAGGACCTTCTTCCTGTATTTACTTTCTTGCTCCTACCCCAGACACATCTGACCAATAAGCGGAGTGAACGTTCTCACATGGTTTGTAGTGATGCATTTTGGTTCGCATGGATATTTTTCTGTGTGAACCAAGGGGGAAACTAAGTTTACAAACTCATCAACTGATTCGGACCAAAGCAAACAAACTATAGGTGTGAAAACGCCCTCAAAGACCATATTTAGGAATATACAAACCTGGTTCCATCCCTTTTTTTTGAGAAAAAAATACAAAATATGATTATTTGTTTGTTTCCAGTGTGATATCGCATGCAACGACTGTTCTGCACAGTTCGTTCAAGCTAAGGAAATTTACCATTTGATTTTGCTCTGCTGTGACTGTTAAATCAATGTCAGTACTCTCCTGTTAGTAAAGGAGGTTTTCATTCCCATATACTTATGTAGTTTTCGTGCGCATAATACATTTTTCCACCAAAAACTTGATGTCAAAACTTGCACTAGAAATGTCAACAAAAGGCAAGATTTTAAAAAGACTACTGAAAAGAAATTAACAAAGACACTTGTATGAGACGTTAATGCAGCCTTACATGACGCCCACAGTGAAAAAGTGGTAGGAATATATGGTTGTAGGGATATTTCCCCAATAGCAACCAATAGCAGTGGCATACATAAGATCAACTCCACATTGACCTAATAGAATTACCATTCTATTCTGCATAAGTTATTGGTTGTGAGTATTAATTTTACAACAGGACAGTGATTCCTTATGCGCATCCAAGCTATTCCAGGCTTATCAAAACTCTGAAAATGACTACATGTACATTGTTTCATAAATAATGAAACGGAAAAACTCATTGGTAGTGGAGTCACAGTTTTGGACCCCACTGTATTTATCTTTTTCCCATGAAAGCACTGGACAATGTAAAAGTGTTAAGGTAATTCTATGGCCTTCGTTCGTCAAATGTTGCTTTGTAAGTTCACTGATCATTGCCATCATATCACATACTCCCACTCCATCGGAGCCAGCGATGATAAAACGGTATCATAAGAGATGCTGGGTATTGAATTTCCCATCAGGCGATTGATGAGCCTGCCTTGAAGCCGGTGTGGCTGAGAAGATGCGGGTCCTTTTAATACACGATCTTTTTTTTTTTTTCTCATTCGTTGCAACATGGCTGTGCTCCATTGATGGCTTTAGCTGCCGATGCCGGCCTATGGTTTTCCATTCAGCGGCTCAGCTAAACAGCAGGCGAGGGTTGGTCCGCCGCAGCTTTTGGTTGACAGCCGGTACGAACATGAATGCATTCAGAGAGTAGTCGTCTCTGGTGAGAGGAAGGTAGGAGGGAGGGGAGAGAGGTGGCTCGTTGCGACGCAGTCGTTTTAGCAGCAGTCGCAGCCTGCATGCTGCGTTTTAACCGAGCACAGTTCAGTCTCTTTGCTGTGAAGTTCCCCCAAGTTAATGTAAGTCGGAATGAGGGGACGTGTTCACGTGTGCGCGCATGCGGATGACATGCCGAGTGAGACCGCGAGGCGCGCGCTCATTTGTCACGTATTGTGTAGCTGTAGTTGAGCGTTTGGGTCGGTCTGGACGGACTCGGCACGTCTGAAGGAAGACTGCGGTGGCTCTGCATTCCTTGACTGCTCTCCTCGGCTCAGTTCTTTGACTCCCATTGAAAAATTAAGAGCAACGTATCAATGAAATGACGAAGTGACTGTGGTCAACGGCGTGATATACGTTTAAGACGCAGTTATTTTAACCTCACCTGGTTGCTGTTTGTGTATCTCAGTAAAGTAGTTTCAACTGCTGATATTTTTTAATACGTTTTAATGCTGCTTTGTATTTCTATAAAAGGAAATATCTATGTTTAGGGCTCCATGTTTTCTTACATAAATGTAGTTTAATGAGATTTAAAGGAACATAGTACTGCATGTTTAGTCCATTTAACTACAGATTAAGTGTGCTTTATGTAATTGCTGACAAATTACCAAGGCATTCCATATTGATTTTGAATACATATCCATATTTTGAGAGGGCTTATGCATTTCCATTCTCACATTTTTTAATTATTCATAGATATAAATTTATTTTAAGTGGTATTGACGTATTAAACTGAATTTATGCTGTTGCATTTGTTTAGCCCTGATAATTTGTTTGTTATTACCTGATTTTAAAATGTATTTAAAAAAAATACTTTTTTTCCTCCATCCTAATGGTCTGGTCATCTGTTCCCTCTTTATCCTGCTGACATGTATTTTTCACACCACGCAGGCAGGTGAAGGAGACTGCCATGGCAGAGCCAGAGAAGCTTCCAGAGACCAGCGAGGAGGTAAGGCACCTGAAGAACCATGAATCATCTTGGTCCTCAAAGCTGTTGGTAGCTGAGGACTTTAGATGGACGGACCCATTTGAGCCTTTGTAGTTGAATCTCTGTGATTTGCACATGTTTTTATTAACATGGATACATTACAGTATAGGTCATTTTATTATATGTCTATATTCTTTGTTGGAAATCTATCCTTTTAAATTTAAAAAACATATTTCCACTAGATGACTTAATGAGCCCTTTTCACAAGTGGTAGAATGTGTAAGAAATTACATTTTTTTAATTTGGCTGTTTGTAAAACCTTTTGTTGGCACTGTCATAGGCAGAAACAGCAAGGGTATGTTCTCACTGTGGCTGATGTTTAAACCCCAAATGATTGCTTTGTTATAAAGGTGCTCATGCCTCTTCCATTGCCCCTATTGGTACCTGCATACTACCTCTGCCACTACTACTACTTCTACTACTACTACTGCTACTGCTGCACCTGTTCCACTGTCCCCAAGAATCCAGAGTTGACCACAGATAAGCCCCCAAGGCTGCACTGCAGAGGGACTCCCCTGGCAACAAAGGCTGCCTCATTTTCATGGATATGGCTTGCAAGGGCTATTGATTGGACCAGAAGATTCAAAGAAGGGGTTGGCTAGTCAATGTGGCCCACCTCTCTTCTTTTATCCACTAATCTGGCCATGTGCCCTTAAAATCAACATGGAGAAGAGACGAGCAAGGATGTGTGCTCACTTCAAGTCAAGGCTGCCGTGAAACTCTCTCAACAACTGAGTAGTTTTCAAATTTGCACTTTGAGACATTTTTAACCCACTCGCAAAGAAACGTGTGGTATTATGGACACGTCATTTCATGTGGTTGGTGAACTGTAACATGCTTGACAAAAGGACATTTGGGATTTTGTTAATATCTTGGAATGGGATTCATATTTCTCCAGCAAATATCCTTATTGGATACTAAATGAGTTTTCAAAGAGGCCAATGCTTTCATCTGGACTCAATGGGCTCGACAGTTTTTTATTTGAACTGAAGAAGGACTTACCATTTGGGTCCCTTTCTACAACAGCCATCGCCAGATTTTTGCTACTTTGTGACTCAGTATGAACTAACGGCGCCCCAAACACAACTGAACATTAAAATCAAAATCCTGGATTTGTGTGCACAGTGACTGTCAACATTCAACATCTGGTCTCCAACTCATTGGACTCATTGTTTCTATCTTTTGTGTAAGAACCTGCCACATTTTTAAAAGGACTAATGCCAAAACACCTGAGGATGACTGCTTCGGCTCAAAGCGTTTCAAAGCCCCCACCCCAATGAACTATTGAACCCATCCTGCCAGCCAACCAGCTTTCAGATTTCCATCCAAACATCTCAGCCACCTTTGATTGGACCCTTGTTGCCTAGATACAGTACATGCAGTCGTGATTGGGCCATATCCAAACCAGTAAGGATCAGGTGGCAGTGGTACCAGGGAATAAGTAGACGTTTACTCAATGTTATATTTTATACAGTTATTTTGAAAATGCTTAGTTTCCAGTCATACTCTATGTAGTCTTTTCTGGGAGTAGCAGCATTTAAAAAAGTTTATTATATTTGTGGCTACTGCAGTTTAATCAAAATGGTTCTAAACTTTTGTTTTATCATCTTTAATCTTAGTTGACTTTCATTTCTGTTAAACTAATTCAAGTTAATGTGTCTGTTTAGACACAGTTTTAAAATAACTGCGTTGGAATTTAAACTGCAGTATTTCCACCAGATCCTTTTTTGTATGATAGAGACTGCAACTACAGTTATATTCAATAGTCTAAAGGGGTAAATGATCAAATAATTATGAATGGCATGCACTTAACTACCAGTACAGTACAAAAACACGCCATTCTAGCAGACCTGAATTTGAAAAAGACTTTACACAGCAGTTTCTATCATTCACTCTCTCAGTCCCTACTTGTCCCCCTTCCTGTTATTGTTCCACCTTTCCTCCAACCTGTCCTTGACCATTTGTCTCCACCCATGGTGTCTGTCTCTCACCTCTCCCATGTATCTTGGGTTGTTTTTATCTTCTTGTGTTTCAGACGCCAAAGGCCTTCTCAGCTCGTAAGATCTCTCTTAGCAGTGAGTACCCCCCCACCCCACCCCACACACACACAATTTGCTCTCTTCTTTACAGGCATTTATAGCTTATCATTAGTGTTGCTTTGTGCCTTTTCCATTTCATTATTTATAATGTATATTAATGGCATTATTAGTCTCTAAGGTGTGGGGACTCTACATAAATAAATCTTATAATGTGGATTGCATGATTATGATCATCTATATTGCAATAATATGAGGCAAAAAGAGAGTTGTGTGCATGGAATGTTGTCATGTACGCGTATACTATATTATGCCATGTGCCTGAGGATTCAATTAGTTTTTTTTTTCTTGTCTTACCAGGCAGTAAATCGTCGCCAGGCACTGGCAGTGCAGAGGGTGAGCAGGAGTCTGGGGCCGCGGCTGGTCGCAAGAGGAGGTGGGGCTCCAGCACTGCTGTCACTGCCAAGAAACCTTCCATCAGCATCACCACAGATTCACTCAAGGTATTTGCAGCATAGTACTGACATTATGTTGTGGTTTCTAGTAATGCACTGTGAGGCACTTGCACTGCCTCTGTCTTGTGTGATGAATATAGCAGGCCCATTCATCTTGTGCATTATCTGTGTTCTTTGCCCTCAGTCTCTGATCCCAGACATTCGGCCATGTCTCGGCCAGGAGGCAGTAGTGGACCTGCACCCAGAGGAAGCCGTCCTTTCTGGGGCTGAGGATGAAGAGAGGGAGCGCTCTGACCAGGACCTTCAGATCCGCCGCACTGTCACACAGGTTTGTCTACAGCTCTGAACTGTTTTACATGAATGACAGGTTAGGAACTGTCTTTACTGTGAAATGTTAAGTGCTTCTCATGAAAGCATGAGGTTACACGAATCTCTCAATCAAGAATTGCTTGCGTTGGTTCAGGTTGTGCACTCAGAGAGCCAGGAGAATGGACAGAAAGAGGCGAAGAGGAGCAGACATGAGGATTTGGAGGAGGATGACCCGCGGGGAGACAGAGAGAGGACAAGGGAGCATGAAGAGAAGGTGGACACCTCATTTCCTGGAGCCATGGAAACCCAGTCTCCATCACATACCAGCCACGATGTAGAAATCAACACTGGTAATAGATCCATCACCAGATGGTCTTTATGTAGCATTACATTCATCAAAATGAATTCCTGAAATTTGATTATATTATTAGAAATTAGAAATTGATTACATTTTAACCTAACTTTTAATATTCTTTTTTTTTTGTAATTACATAATAATAGACAATACATAATCTACGTACTGTATTTACATGTTGCATTTAAATCCAGTTTTCTACAAAGGTAAGTAACAGCACTTCTGTTATTATGGAATTCTTTTTATTTTATATTGAGTGTGTAAAATGTACAAAAGTTGTTAAGATAACACTAATGAAAGTTCAGGTGTGTTTACAGTATAAGAACTATAAGCACAGTGTCAGTGTAGTAATGGAGGTGTTATGTTGACTGTTCTTTCTTTTTTATCCTAGTGACCCCCAGCGACACCCTCATTCGTCGCTCCATCAGCCAGCAGAAAACAGGTGTTTCCATCACAATCGATGACCCTGTGCGCACAGCCCAGCAGCCCTCGCCACCTCGTGGCAAAGTCTCAAGCATTGTTCACATCAGCAACCTGGTGAGAGAACACAGTCCTCATTACCACTACAAGCTCTACTTTAGTATTAACATTAATTGATAATGGTGTTCACTGATGGAAAAAGCAACCAAACAAGTGGTGTAACTGATAATGCTGGGTATTTATGGAGTGGTTGCCTCTGATAGCAGGCGTATACTGTACCTATGAACTAACCCAGCCTCCTGTTGTACCTTAATATACTGGTTTTATCCAAAATGCTACAGCCAGGACCCTTAAACTGAACAATCCAATCAGCTTCCTTACAAGAAGAAACATATTTGACCTGTTTTAAAGGATAAGATTGCTGTTATTTTACAGGGTTCGAAATTAACCATGGCCCAATGGCCTGTGGCCACAAAACGTTACTCTGTGGCCACCAAATACTCCATGTATGTGGCCCCCAAGTTTTATCCCTATACTGCGAGCCTTCATCAATGCAACGTTACAGATCCACAAACATCCCAATTCCTTCATGCCTTTTAGTTCAACATTCTATCATTCTATCTGCGTTGAGTTTCAGTTTTACCTCAGCAGTAGCCAGCGAACAGTAACGTTATTCGTTGCCGGCTAGCCGGCTATGTCGGGGTTACTGAAGTATGGCCTTAGTAAGCCTACTCAAACTGCTAAACGCGATCCTTACTATGAGAGTGAATGGAAGCCATGGAGGTGAAGGGAAGCTAACGTTAGCTAGCTGGTTAGGTTTATATGAGCAAGAGGTAGATAGCTGCAAATTAACATAACGCTACTGCTAACGCAAGTAAGTAGTGGAACTAGCTAGCTAACTTGACCAATTCACATCCATAGCCATGGGACCAGTGCTTAACAAGCCCCCAGGAAGAGCGCCAGGCTTTGAAGCCAATTTGACATAGTGGCCAAACCGTGTAATTACAACTTCCGGGTCCATCACGTGATGCACACTGACCCCAAGAGACTTTTTCCCATAGACTTACATTGGGAAAGAGACGTCTATAAATCAGCGGATAATTTTTTTTGAGGTACAACAACTAGCCAGTACGAACACTTAAATATCCCTTATTTAAATCATTATGTCCTAAAAGTGGTAAAATGCATAAATAGCCGAATCCAGAGTTATAGAGTCACTGCCATTCATGTGAGTGAGCCTGAGACGGAGCGGCTGGGAGGCGGGGCTAAAGGAAATGCTAGTGCGCTTGCTCCGAGACCCATGAGACCTAGCGGTTTGGAGGCGGGATTAAAGGAAAAGGTAGTGCGCTTGCTCTATGGGCAAAGAATGCGGAAGCTATGTGGAAGATCCGGGTAATTTTATACCCGGGAAGTTGAACGTTTTTGGCTTCATGCGGCACTGAGCAGCTTTCATAGGAATGAACGGGTCCTCCTGATCAGAAAATCCCATGGAAATAAATCACAAATTAGTTTATTTTCTGTGCAGCCACAAGCTCATACATATAAGAGCCACACAGGTTGCATTGGTGGACATATTCCGTCAATATGATGAGCATGACTAGTGTTGCTTATTCCTCCCAGCAGTATAAACACACAACCACTTCCCCAAGCACACGCAGTGGTGTGTGCTCTACACAGAGCTATTCTCAGAGAGCAAGAATGCAGTTGCAGAATGACTTCAGAGTAAACAACGCTGCCTATGTTCATTGTAATGAAGGTGCAACAGTGTGGCTCTTATCTGTGTTTTGGATGACAGTGTAGTTCTGTGCCACAGAGGCATATCATGTGGTGTATTTCAGGCTTTGGCTGAGCACAATACTGGTTGTGGGGTTTTCTGGGCATTTCTTGTTGTTGATTAAAAAATCTAAAATGATGTTAGGATGCAGTTCAGGATTGATTTTTCAAGTTTTTCCTGGGTCACTATGTATCTTCATCTATGCACTGCCATGAACCCCAGTGCATCTTTTTAAGCCTAAACCACCTCTGACTTTCTTAAAATATATAGTCACCTTGGAATTATAAGGTATAAGGTTATTCACATATTCTTGTTCTGTGACAACTTATTAACATTATGTGAGGTGTTCTTTTTAAGTTGTATGCATTTTCTGACTTTTTATTTGGAAAAACAAAAAGGTTGTATCTCTATCACTATTGGGAATGCAAAAACTTTAAAGCTCAATATCTCATAATCACTCAGAACGCAAATGGAACCTTATAATTCCAAGGTGGCGATATGTATAGAAATATTTATTTGTGTAGTCTTTAACTCAATGTGCAGTTTTTGTTTGTGTTGAATTATGTGCATGTATATTTCATCTTTGTTTTATATGTATTGTGTTTTTTAATGTATGTATGCTTGGTACTTTTGCTCACACTATTATTAATTGTGTAAAGCAGTCTTTTGATAGTCTTTTGCTCTGTGGTGTTTTGTTCAGGTGAGGCCGTTCACTCTTGGGCAGCTTAAGGAACTGCTCGGCAGAACCGGCACCCTGGTGGAGGAAGGCTTCTGGATTGACAAAATCAAGTCTCACTGCTACGTCACTGTGAGTTATTACAAAACTCTGTTTTCTCCGATATGTTTTCTTTGAACTGGACTGCTTTCTGCCTGTGGAAGGTTCTTCTGTGTCTCATGGAGCTCTCCTCTTCTCTCTGTGTTTAGTACTGTAGCTCTGAAGAGGCAGTCGCTACACGTGCAGCTCTTCATGGTGTGAAATGGCCTCAGAGCAACCCCAAAGTCCTTAGCGTAGACTTCTGCCAGCAGGATGAGGTAAGACCTTATTGTTATCAGTCTGTTTTTCTCTTACGCCTGCAATGCTTAGCCATCAGTAGCCTGAGCATACCTCTGGTTTGTAGCTGGACTTCCACAAAGGCTTGGGCGCAGCCGACAGACCCGGAGCGGAGGAGCAGGGGCCTGGCTCCGGCCGCGGTCGGACATCGGGCCTGCCCTCTCTCCTCCCAGAGCGAGACCAGTGGGCCGAGCGCGAGCGTGAGATGGAGCGCCGAGAGAGGGCTCGAGCAGAGCGGGAGTGGGACCGCGACAAAGTCAGGGAGTTTGGGAAACCTGGAGAGGAGAAGGAGGGAGGTGCCCGGAGGTCTCGCTCCAGAGAGAGACGACGCAAGGAGAGGGGAAAGAGCAAGGAGAAGAAGACTGAGAAGAAAGGTAAGCGAGGCAGACATGAGATTTACGTTCGGTTCATTTTTTTTGTTTTGTGTGATAATACATTGAGTATCTGTTTTTTGGACTTTTGGTCAGACATATCAAGACAGTTGAAGGGCTTTTGGAAAGTGTGATGAGCATTTTTCTGACATTTTATAAACCAGGCAATTAATTGAGATGTTATTGGCAGAATAATTGAAAATAAATCAAATCCTTGCAGCCCTAATATTGTGTATGTTTTGTTTGGCAGAGAAAACTGCTGAGGATCCCCCAGCAAAGCTGCTTGATGATCTGTTCCGCAAAACTAAAGCAGCTCCTTGCATATACTGGCTTCCTCTTTCAGAGGAACAGGTGAGACACAAACCAGTTTATATTCTTTGCCTGCTGCTTTTAATGCACAACAGTCAAGCACATGGCCTGGATATTTAATTCAAGTGTTTACTTAAAGTCTTGCTCCATGCATTCTCTTCATTTTAGTTTGTTCAGCGGGAAGCTGCCAGAGCCGAACGGATGAAGGAGCGTGAGAAACGGAGGAAGGAGCAAGAAGAGGAGGAGGAGAAAAAAAGGGAAGAGGACCGCAAGGAGAGGATGAAAGCCGGAGCCGGCACAGCAGGAGAGCGGAGTGAGGGTGAGAAGGACAAGGACAGAGACAGAGAGAGGGACAGAGACAGAGACCGAGCTAGAGACAGAGACAGGGAGAGAGAGAGAGAAAGGGAGAGGGAGAACGACAAACGCAGGGATGGCTACCGTAGGCCGGGGGGCAGCGGGACCGGCGGGGGCCGACGCTCCCGCAGCCGCAGTGACCCGCGAGAAAGGCGGCGTTAATGGCCAAGCGACTGATGGAACTGTCCTAGAGACATCCCTCTTCCATTTGCCTTTCACTACATGTACTTTGTTACAACTAAGACCCAACAGAGGACCAACTGATGTCGTCACTATCTCTCAAATTGTCACCTTTTTTAAAGCACATCTACACCTACACACAGTCATGCTTAAAGGGGACCATGAGTTTTTGCAGTGTTGTTTCCCAGAGTGCTTTACGCCTCGCTCCTGTCAAGGTTTGATATATTTTCTTTAAACGTTCGCTTCTCTTTTTTTTTTTCTTTGTTTTTTGTCTTGACGGCATAGCAGTATGGCACACTGGGTAATTTTAATAATTTCCACCAATGTTCCCCACTTGCCCCTAAGTGTAGGTGCCAGTAATGATTTGCAATCACTTGTCGTCGCCTCAGTGTTTCAACAGCTCCGCAGTTTGGATGAGGAATCCTTTTGTTGCTGCATGTAGTCCGAGGCTCTCCTCACCAGTCCTGCCTAAAGAGAAAACTCTGCCCTCTGTGCAGAGGCTTGCATAATTCTGAAAATACTGGGATAGGTGTGTTTGGCATTTTGTACAGACATATAAGATTACTCAAAATCAAGTCTTTAAATGGGGCAGCTTGCGGGTATTTTTGGACAGGTGTGGAATAACTACTAAGGCAAATACAGTGTTCCTCGCTCCCTGTATTTACTTAAGAGATGAGACGATTCTCTGGAGGGGGAGAATCTACATCTGTCACACCTGACACCAGTTATGATTATGTCCTCATCATTGATTCTCTTCTTCCTCCCTCCTTTCCTCCTCTTCCTCCAGTTCTCTTACCCTGTAGTGTCAATACAGGCCTAAGAGAGGAGGTTGCATTATAAGTTTTATCATCAATGGTTTTAATGTTTTTTAATCATTATTTTATCATTTTAGTACCAAGTTTTTTTTCGTTTTTTAATTTCCTCTTTTGAGTACGCCTATCAGTGGTGAATGTACAAATAATAAAAATTGAAATTTGAAATTGTTGTGACGTTTCTTTTCCATTCCAATTTTTTTGTTGCTCCTGGCGATGACGGATCAAAAATGTGGTTCCCAACCTTTTTTGTCCGACGTACCCCCACAGCCCTATCAGATGGGCCTAGGTTCCCCTTTATCATTCCCCTTTGATACAAGGGATGGCTTTATGGTATTGTTAAATAGTATTTTTTAGTAGTTTTGGCAACATTTGCATTTGTACTGCTGCCATTTGGAGTGACAGAATCTGGTAGTTTCAACCATTTACTGTATCTCATCTTTTAGTTTTTGTTGTCTTTTTTCCAACTAGCCTTTCTGCAGTCTTAATCAACTTACAGCTGACTCAGGTTGGTGGAAAACTTGTGCAGTCAGACTAACATAGTTGGTAAGTTATTGTGACAATAACTATAAAGATCGGCATCACACAAATTTGTAATCTTGTGTGTTGTTTTCACTTAAACAGAATTATGTAGATATACACTATCAAATCACAATTTCTATTTTTTGAAAGTAGCTGAGCTTCACAATTTTCCACGTACCTCCTGCTAACTGCAGAAGTACCCCTGGTTGAGACATACATATAAGTTAAATCTGCGGTTACACTTAGAATCCACAAGGGGTCAGTCACACCACATTGTGGCCCAGGTCATTCATGGCGTTTCACACAAGGGGAATGACTTGAGGCAGTCAAGTTAAAGCCAAGAATCTACAAGAAGAGAATGCTATAGTAAGGATACACTGATCTGCCAGCAACTTCTACGATCTCTATCTTTCCCTCAATGCCATGCCAAGGTGATGACCAATTGCATTTTCTTTCATTTAACATTCATCCTAATCGTGTGGTTTCCTCCCAGTTGGGAGTGTTTCCCCTCTGTGCCATCTATCTCTGTCTTACCCACCCTGCCCTTCTCTCATTCTGCTGTAACTCATGTATTTGCCCTCTTCCCTCTTCTGTTCCCTTGTTCCATCTCTCCGGTCTTGACGTTCATCCTGCAGAGCTCAGCAGTGCTCCTATGTAATTACAGCCCTATGGTCGCTGAGCATAACATTTTTCTGCCCTGATGCAACTCTGTGTGTCTGGACTCTGTGAGGACCAGTGAATCCTTCACCCTGGCATCTCTCTGGCAGCCCGAGAATCTCATTTCTAACTGAGGCAACCTAGTTGGAATGAGACCGCTGGAGAAAGAATTGGTCTTTCATCTCTAATGACATGCAGAGGATACTTTGAGGACAAGAGCATGTATGGGTGTTGGGGTTGTGCCAGGCAGTTGGAGGTCTTGAAGATAAGTTGAACTTTAAGGCAAAGTGATGATGTGTGGGCCAAATGGAAAGTTAGAAGAGAGAGCTTCTGGTGAGTTTGGGGAACGAGTGTGTTAAGGTAAAAAGCAGGACTTGGGTAAAAGAGGGAAGGCAAGTTAATGACACTGTCAATAAGCCTACAATATTGAGATTCCTCAATGAAAATGCCAGTTGAGACTAAAGGCCAAAAGGCCTGCTGCATCCTTATTTATTACACCCAACCCCACCTTGAGTGTTGGATGGACAAACAACATTCTATTTTTCTGCTATGGGGGTGATACATATGAAGTTTGTTTTGAGTTTGGGATTAGAGGAAAGGGCTTGGGGTTATTTAAAAAAAGCATTGTAGAGAGAACAAATCCGCTCAGCAAATTTCATGGCGATGGACCTGTTAAATTACGATGTCCCTTGCATAAAAGTTGACGTAAAGGGTGGCACTAGTGGAGAAGCTCATGGAAGGTACAAACTGGAAAGAGGTCGTCCTCTGGAGAGCTTGAATGTACCTGGAAAATGATGTTAGCAATACGTCCATTAGATTTTTATGTGTGTAAAAGTTTCACTCAAACCTGCATTGATTGTTTTCTTTTTGTTCACTTGGGTAAAAAAAACAAGCTGAAAACATTTGCATATATAAAGTTGCTGTAGCAAACATGTTGGCAAACAGTTGCTTATTTACACATCCAGCCGACATGGAGAAACATTAGCATTTTTTTGGAGTCATGTAATTGGTGACCTGACAAATTTAAGACCAATATTCCCTCTCCTTTCAGGTCTGGTCTGGTCTACCACAACTCCTTAGGGAAATACCTGGCTCCTTAGCACGGCTAAATGTTGTCTTTACTAGCTAGTTGCTAACTTTGTCTGTCTGCCGGTCAGTGCTGGGCAGGTAGCATACAGTTCACCAAAAACAGCTACCTGCTGCATCTGGAGATGATGTTGGTGAGAGTGATGTTCATACAGTGTCTGTAACAGTTTAAGTTCACGTTTGCCCTTGGTAAACACACTGTAGAAAGTCCTGTCCACTAAAGCTTGGGACAAACCTGAAGACTAGCTCAAACTTACCAAAAAAGGAGGAAAAAAAGCTGTCCACTGCACTCTCACACCCCAAACCTTTGATCGCCATTCTTCTTTTGTATATTTACTGGTACGTCTCCCTAAGGTGACACACAAGTGAAGACGCAAATATCAAACACTTTTTAAAAAGTCTTTAAGAGAACAACTGGCAGCGCCTGGATCTGAAGACTTAAGATTACACTCTTTACATATCACACATTATATGATTTTATCTGCCAACTGTCAACACCGACAGACCCGGTCCCACTTGGTCCCATCAGTCGTCACGCCCAAATCATATTCATAATCGCCTCAACAGTCATAATGCGTGTCCCTGTGTTGACAGGAAGCGACAAATCTAATACAGTCTCCAGGCACTACTAGGAAGAGTTTTAGTTTGCTAATTC
This sequence comes from Macquaria ambigua, assembly GCA_008360985.2. NCBI lineage: Eukaryota > Metazoa > Chordata > Actinopteri > Centrarchiformes > Percichthyidae > Macquaria > Macquaria ambigua. The sequence continues at coordinate 352,379 of VMKM01000263.1, read as the reverse complement.
CACATTGTGAATACTGAAATCCTAACATTTCAAAATACAAAACTGCCTGCTGCAGCTTTAACCCGGGATGAGCCGAGTTCTCTCAGTTCAGCTCATGACCGGGAAGGGCAGTCCAGGACTTGCCCAGCTCTGTGGAATGCCAGATTTGGTAAAGATCCTTGATCCCAGCAGATCTAAAGTGGAACAGCTGGGCAGCACTGTGTCCACAGACGAAGAGATGACTCAAAACAACGTTTCTACAGTTGTGGGTCTTTTAAAGAACCACTAGTGACAGATGAACCACAGCAAGACCACCTGTGTCTGGTGTAGAGCTCAGGTCAATGGTAAAGGCCTCTCCGTGACCAGCCAGTCAGCTGAGCAAGGCCACTCTTATGCTGTTGAGTGGGCAGTAAAAACAATATGTTTTTGCTCTGTAAGCAGTCCCCCTCCCCCGCCTCCTCCCAGCCCTCCCCTTTTAGTGTAACCACATAGGTCTTTGTGTCCAGCGCTGTTAGGAACTCCGCATAGAGGCCCACTAAGCTCCACTTTCAAAGGCAACCTCTGATGTGGCCTTTCTGATCTCTGCATGTCTCACTGATTTTGCTCTTACTCTCCTCTGGCTTGGAGTTTTCCTTTCTCTGTCTGTATCCTATTTACCCATGGTTTCCCTCACCGTTGCCCTCTCTCACACATGCATAACTTGCTCTTATAGATTTCCTTTTAGTCTTCGACTGTAGGGGAATCTGACCCGTGTCATGAAAACATATGTGAGAAGAGCTTGGAGAGATGATGAAAGACAGTGATATCTTGACAGTCAGTCTTACCACTCCTTGAAGTTCAAGCCTCCCCTGATACATACACACCCTTCCCCCCTCCTCTTTCAGACCTCCCCTCTCTCTTTTCTCCCTCCTCCTCTTCTTTGTGATGACATGTATGTGCTTATGGAAACCAGATGTGCCCTGTTGCGATGGAAGAGGCGGTGAGAGAAAGAAAAACCAAGCATGAGGTTGTGTGATATTTCATTAACAGACTGCAGGAGATGTGGGAAGGGTGAGGAGTTTTGGGGTCTCAAGAGTTCAGACAGTGACTGTATATATATTTAGATGTCAGGTAAAATGTGCCCACTATCCTGACCAGGCCCTGAGCAAAGCAGGGGGGTTTCCTTGCGGATATGGCTGGGTCATGGCGAAGGTAGCTGGGCTTGGAGAGCCTGAATCAGCATCTCCTATGATGGAGGTGTTTTTCTGCAGGGCTTGGGAAACCATGCCATATGAGACAGGTTTTTGAAAAAATAGCAACCTTACGAAGCTGAATATTTGATTGTTCAACTTCCTTGCACCTGTATTTTTTTCACCCACACAATACCTCCCTCCGACATTTAAAAGAGACTGCTCCCACTGCACCACACCCAATTCAAAGTGCAGACATTGTGTTAAGTGTAACAAAAGCAGGCACGGAGCTTTAAACTTATGGCTTTAAGCAGATTCAGCACTGAGGGGGCAGACACTGGCGAAACTGCATGGCTAAGAAAATCACAAACCAAACAGTTGGTAAAATACACGATGAAACAGAGAGAACTGAGATTGGGACATCTGGGGCACAAAAACAAAGTGATGTTTAACTAATGGGGGAAGTTATTTTCCATGCATAGCTCCATGTGTAGCTAAATGGAATAATAAGATGCAGACATCACGGAAAAAAAGTATTAGGTATTGATCCCTCTCTTTCGCTGGCAGTTTACACCACAAATAAACCGTGTGTGTGTGTGTGTGTGTGTACTTGTACAGCTGTCTTTGTGAGAACCAATTTGAGTTATAGACCTTGGGAGTTAGGACATTTTTAGAAAGTGAGGACATTTTGGCCGGTCCTCACTTTCGGACAGACCTTCGAAGGACTGTTTGAGGGTTGAGACGTGGTTTTAAGGTTCAGGTTAGAATTAGGTTTAGTTTAGGGGTAAGGGTTGGGGTTAGGCATTTAGTTGCGATGGTTAGGGTAAGTGGCTAGGTAATGCATTATGGGAGTGAAGGTGCAAGTATAGCGTTTTTTGTGTGTGTGTGTGTGTGTGTGTGTAATCGCAGCAGCTAAAAGTATGAACAAGAAAGCACTTGAATAGAGAGCGAAGCTCCACTGAGGCACGATAGACCTTTTCACAACATTTTGACATGTCGTAGCAGGGAACGTACAGGTGTAATTAATAACCTTAACGATGGCTGCATTCCAATTTCACGGCCCTGCTGTTGTGCATGCTGGCTCACTGGCACGGCTTACTGGGGCGCTTAAACAGAATGGAGTGATGGTCAGTGTTATTGGTTACACTCAGATTTTGCTGCTATGACACAGTTAGAAAGATTTACCAGGCAGAGAGAGTCTTAACAAAAAGACTCCAAATGCATTATGGGAAGTGTAGAATCCTCTGGTGTGTCAATTGTGAACACATGTCTCTCACAAGTTTTTTACTTCATAAAAGTGTGGTACTAAATTGCTGGCCAGACTGGCTTATTTGTAAGTATGGTCTGATGGCGGCAGGTCTCTTAACAAATGTGATTTTTTTTTTTTTTGAGCGTGAACATGCAAAGCAAATTTCATGTCAGTTCTTGCCATTTGTTCTGGAAACGTTTTGGTCACAATCAGACAAAAGGCAACCACATCACCTCCGCTCTTCCGTGGAGGAAGTGAACACTGCATCAAGCTCTTTACGCCCTGTCTGCCTATCTGTGTTTGGTTGTGTGTGAGAGTAGAGACTCCAGAAAGAAACCCCTCTGTTCCTGTTTGTTGTATTAGTGCTTGTTGCAGGATGTGGCAGAGCTTTAACTGATACAAATGAAAACCATGTGTAACCTATATAGCTACTCACCAGTTCTCTTAAGAAATGCCCCTTTCCATCATCCCACATCCTTGTTACCAGGCAGAGTGCAACACTAACCATTCTCTCTTAATCATTCATTCTCATTAAATGGGAAAGTTACTCTCTGAGGTTGGTCCTGCAATTACAGTATGATGTTCGAGTTGGCTATTATGAGACACAATAGCCAAGAGCAGGATTTCCCCTATTTGGAAGTTTCCATTCATCAGCCTGCAGGCTGCACACATGCCAACTGAAACAGGCACAGGAAGTGTCCAGCGCAGAAAGACAGAAACATAAAAGGAGCTTGTTAATGACGTTTCCTGAGTGGGGTTTAATGTAGACGGAGAGATGAGATATTGAGATTAGTGGATGTGATGTGAGGCACTTGGCTCGGAGGAATTGATGGAAGAGTTTATGTTTGTAGATTTTGTAGAAAGGGGATAGTAGCACTGGAATCCGGACCAGAAATGACCTTTTCATTTATCTGGGTGAAATGTGAGAGCCAGAGGAGTGGAGATCGCTGGAAGAGGCCGGTGCATTGTGGTGTGGTCTTTTGTTGGGCTTTGTGAAAAAGAAGTGAGTCATTTCGCAGACAGTGAAAAAAAAGCTCTCCAGTTACACAGAGAGAGGAGAGAAGAGAGGACTGTGGCAGGGAAGAATTCTGCTGAGGCGAATCTTTTCTTCACTCTGCAGAATCAGCTGGGGAAGACAGAAAACATCAGAGACCCACAGCTAAATGTCTGACAGTGTGCAGGTCATGGAGATAAAATAAAGACACATACTGAAACCTGCTGAGGAGAAAGAAAACACCAAAAACACATGCTTTTTTCTTTACATATCCTGTATTGTAACCTTGATATAGTCAAAAAAGCCAATTAAACAAATCCAAACCAACTCCCATCCCCCACCCCCTCATTGCCGCGTCCTGCTGTGTGTCTGGTCTACATGATGCAGTTGGAATTCCAGATGTTGCTCATGGAATTCTGCTCCATCTCTGGCCTCCAAATGTGACTTAACCCTCCTCACTCCTCCTTCATCTCCTCCTCCTCCTCCCTCCTCTCCTCCCCGAAAAGCCTCGTGACTTCTCCCCCCAGCCCCAGCTCTTCAAAACACTGCAGCAAAGTGGAGACAAATGGGCGCCCTAAATCTTTTCGGCACAATAGGAAAATACCTCATCATTTTAATTGCATGGATCCCCATTGCTGTAATCATAACATATCATAGAGGCGCTGACCCCCACCCACACTCTTTCTCTCGCAGTCAGTCATCTTTACAATGAGTCTAATATGGCTGTATGGCAGTTGTTCATTAGTGGGATCATTAAGGAGTGGGGAGACGCCTAAGTTTGCTGTTTGAGCTTTTATTGGCTCATGGTGGATGGGAGTGCACACATACACAGTGCATAATGCACAAATAAAGGCATTTATAGCTGTGCAAAACATGCATGAGAGCATGTTTGTATTGCTGTACTTGTGAGGACCTGCACTGACCACGTTGACTCACTGAGCCCATCATAAAAAATTCAACCTCTCCACTGCTGATCGAACCCTAAATCCAAACCTTAAGTTTTGAAGAAAAGAATATGTCCTCCACTTTGCATGATTTTCCTCATCTTCCTACCTTTGTGAAGAATTTCTGGTCCTCATAAGTATGGAAACACAAGAACACACACACCCTCTCTTTCTAACCGTATAGCTGAGATATGTTTTCCTGCTGTGCAGCAACGGTTTCATACAATCGTCTTCATCCCTGTTTCTACTTAAGCTTTGGATCCAGTCCGCGTTTTCCGACCCAGTTTCTGGCCTGCCAGTTTCCGAGCCCCAGTAAGGCAGAGTGGTGCAGTCGGGGAGCAAGAAACCTGGAGGTCCAGGAAGACTAGGGAAGACCAGACGGAGGAGCGATGTCATCGATATGAGAGGTAAAGGTGAAGAGTCCAGGTAAGAGCTGGATTCAATGAAAGCAGTTAGGCCTAAATTGAACTATTAGTGCTTAAAAAGGAGTGAGTGGCTCCAGTTCAGCTAAAAGCAGTTCACAGAAAGTGAAAATCAAAGCACAGAAAGCCTTTTGGAAATTACTTTATTTTGTAAGAAAAGCTTAAAAATATAAGTGAGTATGAACACACACACAGTCTCATTGAGAAAACTAGATCATTATCATTATTATCATTATTACTAGTATCATTATCATTGTTGTTAAACTGCTTATAACCCCTGACTAATGTAGCACCATGATTTGAAAACTGTAAACAAGTACAATGACAAAAATGAGTCATTTTCAGATCTTCAATTTATTTTCATTTGAGATGGATTCAAGGTAAAAAAAAAAACAAAAGAAAAACAATCAAGTTTCAAGAATACATAACCCCCTTCCCCATTCACTGTCCCCACATATATAAAATTAAGGCCACTTTCAAAACTGTATGTCACTGTCCAGCAGGACTTTTTAATGACAATGTACAAAAACACATTCTTTACACAGAGGACAACAACAAAAATAGTAATAGTCATAATAATAATGACAACATCATTTATAATAATAATCAGTACTAAAGACATTGATATAAAAAAGGAAAAGAAATCGTATTTATTTCTCATGCTTCATGAAAATTTAAGCTAATGTTTTGTTTCCCTTTCATGGTCCATACTGGCTCTGACACGTTACTTTAGTGGAAGATAAAGAAACACAATGACTAAGCCACTGTGGTTTCCAAATGTGTGTGTTAATGTGAGAGTGTGCAAGTTAACAAGGGGGAGGAACGAGCGATCAAACACGCTCTTTGCTTACTCGAAAGAACATGCTAGAATGGGCGTCATGAAGATGCAGGTTTGAAGCAGAAATTCACAAGGACACAAACACTGACCACTGACAAAAACTAAAAATAAGACATTGAAAAAGGCTAAAACAAACAGCAAAGAGCTGGCGTCAGTAACCACGAGGAGTGAGGCAGAGACAGAAGGGAGAGAAAAAAAATGGAAGGATGGAGTGGTTGAGAGATAGAGCAAAAGGAATCTGGCAGTGGTAAGAATATTTTAAATTGCAAGTCTGGTGCTTTTCCTTCTGCTCGTTCTCCAGTTTTATCTCTTTCTCTCCTGCTCTTATTATGCATGTTCAACATTTCCTTCCACTTTTTTTCTCTTTCTCTCCTTGTCTTTCTTTCCTCTCTCCCTCCCCTACTCCTCCGTCTACACCTTGTCCAGTAAAGATCGTTGGCAGTAGAGGAGTCGGCGTGGGGTACCGTAGCGACGGAAAAACACCAAGGCTGCCAGCGTCGCAATCACACACACTAACAGGAACAGCGGCACCACCACCGCTGCTGCTCCACTGCTACCACCTACCCCTTCCTCCTCATCCACTTCAATAATAATCACCTCCGTATCCTCCTCTTTCTCTTTCTCCGTCTCCTTCTCCCTTTCTCTTTCCCTCTCTCTATCTCTAGTTCTGTCCTTATCCTCCTGCTCCTTGTCCTTCTCCCTCTCCTTGTCCTTGTCGTGTCCGCCTCCGCCTCTTCCTCCGTCGGTCTTGGAGTCTTCGTTGGGGCAGCCCATCCAGTCACGAAGGGCTGATTTGGGGTATCCTGGCTCCACGCGCATCACCTGGTTGTTGAACTTCCAGTACTTGTTGGCTTTGTAGAAGTAGGTGTACGCTGATGGGTGGAAGAAAGAAATGTGAGAAACAAACCTGAACTGAAGGGAAAAACAACTTCTACAAGTATTGGTCCACAGTAAGATGTGAGAAAATAATCTAGTTAATATCATACACACCACCCTTACCTTGATCTTTGCTCATGAAGGCTGCCTTGATGTTGTCAGGCACTCCCTGCCACACACTTACAGATTTTGGATAGCCATCGTCAACGGTTCGTGATTCTTCGTTGAAACGGTAATACCTGAACAAAGAATGGGAGGGAAAAGGTAAGAGGAGGATCACAGTCAAAGATTTAAGACTTGACTTGAGACTTGGACTTGCCTTGGATTACTCAAGACTTGGACTTGCCCTAAAGGAATTGAGACTTGACTTGAGACTTGTTCTGACAGACTTGAGACTTGACTTGGTCACGAATGACTTGAGGCTTTACTTTTCTTTGGCCTAAAGGATTTTGAACTTGACTTGGACTTGGCCTACAGGACTTGAGGTTTGACTTAGACTTTCTGTAAAGGACTTCTGACTTGACTTGAGACTTATTCTGACAGACTTGACTTAGAGTTTTCCTAAATTACTAAATACTTGACTTGAGACTTGACTTGGACTTTACTTGAATGATTTTGAGACCTGACTTTGACTTGCCCTAAAGGACTTCAGATTTGACTTGAGACTTGTTGTGACAAAATTTTGACTTTACTTGGACTTTTCTCCAATGACTTAAGACTTGACTTGCTCTTGATTCAGTGTGTGTGTTTCTGCTGAACTAAACCACTAGGCAGACCACAACATGTGTGTCGTTTCTGCAGAAATATGGCAGATAGATTGGGGTTAACTTTTCCTACAGCCAAACTAGGTCTGAAAAGACTAAGACAAGGTCTTAGGGCATGTGCAATCTCAGTTGTTGTTTGTTTTTTTTTTTAATTAAAAGCATACACTTGTCATGGACTTTGCTTATGTAGGTAGCTGTTTGCACTATAATCACTGCCTGCTACATTTTACCCAACTTTTTTATAACAATGACTATGGTGTAAATATAGAGAGGCCTAGCAAGCTTTAAAGTTCCTCAAGGTTTGTTTAAATGTTTAAATGAGAAGCAAGTTTGTAATTCAGGTTAAGTGACTGACTTCAAGCATTTGGACCTCATATGGTCAACATCATCATAACATATCTTTTGGTGGTGGTGATGCATATGGATTTTCCCTGGAATCAGTAGTTTATAAAGTTCCCCACAGTTACGTTGGAGATATGAAACACACATACACACAAATACACAGGAAGATGACTAACTTGTTAGCTCTGAAGTAAAATGTCTGTCCAGTGGGGGTGTAGTAGAGAGCAGCATCTATTCGATCTTTGGGAATCCCAGTGCCCATTTCTTTTAGACTCTTAGGGTAACCAGAATCCAGAACTGATTCAGTGAACACCCAATACCTGTCCCCTGGAGAGAGAGAAAGATAGAAAGAGGCAGAGTGGGGACAGACAGAGACACAGAAACAGAGGAAGAAAACATGAGATAACTGCAAGATTTTGCCTGTTTGACGATGACTGCTTTTAAAAGGGAAATCTTGTAAAAGTTTTTTCAATATACTAAAGCCAGACTTACCTTTAAAGAAAGCAAATTTCCCATCTTCCCTTTCAAAAGCGGCATTGACATGAGTGGGCAATCCCCTCCAAAAGTGACCAATCGGCATGGGATATCCATCCAGAACATGGTTGTTACGCACCCTCCAGAACCATTTATCCTGAAATAGAAATGAGATTTATTAACAGCCTGCTAGACAAACTGTCAAATCAAAAGTCCACCAAGGTTGAGTGGATTTACCTTGAACACAAACATTTCTCCTCTGAGGATGGCAATGGTGTCGAAGTGTCCATCACAGATGTTGGGGCCAAAGCGAGGCTTGTCTGGTGAATATGTGGGCTGGGGGCTGTGGTACGGTGTACGGGGTGTTACAGGAGGAGGCTGAGGGCCTGATCCAGACCCTATATGAACAAGGACATATGGAAATTATTTTCGTAGACCTAACCTTTAATGAAACTCAATGATCCCCCATTGACAAAATAGGTTATTGTAGTAGCAGACAGCAGAGAGAGAAAAAACAAGAGTACCAAGAATTACACAAACACAAAATCAACAAAAACAGAAAGGGTTTTGAGCAAAAGTGTTAGGTTAGGTTTTGGACAAAAGTTGTATACATCATCGGAAAGGTGCAATGTTTTACACCTACCTTTCAAGTCTACAGATTTCTGCTGGTGTATCACTTAAGTTCTTTATGCTTCAAACACTTGATAGTGAAAATTGCAACCAGAAAATAAAGATAGAGCTCTTTCTTTTTTGACAGTGTTTTGGATAGTGAACTCGATAACGCACCATAAAGTTGTTGTATGCCTTTGCGATCGTCCTCAGGAAGTTGGAAGTTCTCTGTGTCCATCCACTGGTAGAAGGGAGCCATGATGGCTGAAGGGTCATTGGAGTGCTCCAGACCCAGAGCATGGCCCAGTTCATGCACCGCAACCAGGAATATATCATTACCTGAAACAGTTTCAACACCAAAGAACCATTTAATGACTTTTCTTTCCCCAAATAAATAAAAGTAAAGCCGGAGACATGAGATAGGAGGAGTTTGATCTTATGCTGATGAGACAATGCATACTAAAGGAGAAGGAGTAAATGTTGCTGTTTCCTCATTTTGAAGTGACTCAAACGCACACACAAATACTTATCACATCAGTAAATCAAAAATAAAATGATCTGACTCAAAGCAGCTGACGTTCCAAAAATAAACACTTCTCCATTTCTGCAGTAATAACATAGCCCAGGACATGTCGCTTCACGTGTTTTGCTCACAACAGCAAAGTCCTGACTACCAACATACAAAGTAACTCCCAACATTTGTGTCATCAGATTTAAGCGAATCACTAAAGAAAAAAAACCCTAATTTATCATAATGTAAGTTTCAACATAGATTCAACAGAGCCTCACCTAACAGATCCTGGTTTCCGATAGTCCATGGCTCTGCTGCATCAAAGTGGGTGTCCCCACCGATGCCATTACCGGGGAAATAGGCATGTGCCAGGAAGCCCCCCTCTCCATCAAACGGGCTGCTGTCACCGTGGAAACCCTCAGCGAAGAAGAGCATAATGTCGGCAAACTCCTCCACCTTGTCCCGTATGTAACTGTAGGGGATTTCCCGGAAACGAAGCGGGGTGACGCTCTCCCACACCTTGAAGGCCTTCCTGATGGCCTCGTGGGTCTCGTACTCACCCACCTTAGGGGTGTAGTTCTGTATACTGAAGAGTGTGTAATTGTGTGTGTGGGTGTGTGAGGGGGGAGGGTGGGAAAGGTAAGACATGGAGTTATTTCCTCTTTAAAGGAAAACCATTTCAGTTGCTCAATAGTTACCTCATCAGTTTGGGTTTTCTCACATCGGTTAATTGTGTACAAGAAAAAATTAAGCAAAAGAATCATAGTGTCAAACAGCTTTAGGTAGTGTTCAAGCACATTCACTTGGAGCTTTGCTGACTCACGAGAAAGTGATATCTTTCTTGTTCCACTTAAGGCCCTGGGTGGCGTATCGCTTCCTCCTCAGGTTGCTCTTCAGCTCAGCACCAAACTTATCTGGCACGCCACAGCGCGGTCGCTTCATGGCCCTGCCAAAGATGAGACATAGTCCACTCAAAACAAGGTAATAAATACTACTTTTGATTTGAATATTGACCTGCAGGTGACCCTGTTTGGACATTTTACTTTTACTACATGTAGAATAAAGCTGTTTGAAGGTGCTCACTCAATGGTGTTGGTGTCAAAGGTGCCAGTGACGGTGAGGCCGTAGAACCTCTGCATGGCGGCGATGGCTGAGGGGACGGAGTGAGGGGAGCGGAGGGAGTGGGTCCTCATGTCCCCCGGGGGCAGGTAACCGTACTGCTGCAGCCATGACTTTAAAGCAAAGGAAAGAGGAGACACTCATGAGAAATAAGTCAAAATGAAACCAAGGAAACTCCAGTCTTGGTACGGAGAAAGAAAAAAAATAGGTTAAATTAGAAACAGACACAGAAACACGTCATATCTCAGCTGATTTTTGTTGTTTAACAAAGCTGAACCAGGGTAAAGGGACTGTTTGGTAAGATGTTGATTATGAGTAACAGGGACTACAAGTTCAGGGTGTATTTATGTGACTGCAGCAAAAAACACATTCCTCACTGACAGCGAAAATAAGGTCTTGAATAACGTCTTTCTGTGTTTTGGTATCTGGATATTTGAACATTTGGAGCAACATCATTTTAAGCACCTGGCATGTCTCCATTTAATGACTAAACACAAAAGCTATTCAACATTCGGGTCTCCAGTGTGGACCATAGTTAATTTAAACTAAAGCAAGCTTATGCCCAAAAAAAGCTTTAAACAAAGAGTTCAGGTTTCAACAAAAACCCTGCGAGACAGACACTGAACAGGAAATCCCCCTCAAAGAGTTAAAGATTAACTTCAGTTTCTACATTGAAGTTATTCTGTAGCTACTTGTTTGTGTTTCAGTGCAGATTGCGACACTTATAACTGAACTCATCCCTGTTGTTGGATTTGTACATGAAAAAAGTATTAGTTTGAAGCCCTTCAAGCACATACTATGATGGTCACTGAGTTCTTCGGGCCTTCAGATCCCTCAGTCTCAGCTTAGCTTGACCTTACTTTCCCCTGGAAACCCATTTCACTGCGGTGCTGGTTTGACATCTGGACCCGTGCCAGCGGCTTCGCTCCGCACCTCTCCCACACCGCTTCTCCTAAACTCTTTCCCTCTCAGACTAGAGCCGAAAAATAACACTAAAGCTATTGTGAGCGCAGTGAAAGCCGAGACCACTGTGACATTCTGCTGTACACAGTCACTTTGTGAGCTTGTAATGCACTTTTAGGATGTGTTTTATTGTTTGGATATAGTATGGGCTTGACTAATAAGGTCACCTGTCAAAAATATGCTAGTAATTGAATGTGATCTCTTATTTGTTTTGGATAGTTCTGATTAAAAACCATAGGCATAGTGGGGGTTTGTGCAGAAAAGAGGATTTGAGAGAGAGAAGAGAGAAAGATAGGGAGTGTCCCAGGGTGAGACTCAGGCCTTGGGCAACCTCAGCCAATGTCTCCAGTCGAGCAGCAGCGTCAGTCAGTAATTTAACTGGGAATTTCTTCCTCGTTGCATCCAAACCTCAAAGGCAAACTCTTCCCCCCACGTTCATGTCTCTGTCTTCGCCTCGTCACTCCACCCCTTCTCCTCTCCCTCAGCCCTCTCTTATGGAAAACCTTGAGACTTGAGGGTAAATACTTACTAACAACCACACCCAGAGCCACTCAATTATTGCTGTATAACCTATCTGCTGCTAAAAGTTGCTAAATACAATGAAGGCAAAACATGTTTAACTGCCTTGTTTCAGCATTTTTCCACTAATGATGTACAGTACCAAGCAAATGTGTGCAAGTAGTGCTGACATCTGACTATGTGCTCAGGTCTGTGACTTTATATTTATGCATGACTATACTTGTGTGAGTCTGGGCAGGAGTGAATAACAGAATGGCCTTTTGGAGGCCCTTGAAGGTCTAATCTCTCCCTCTCTGTCCCTCTCTGTCTGTCCATGGAGGTCTCACTGTTTAGACTTCAGCCTTGAATAAGCCCTTTCTGGTTCTGACTCACCCATGGAGCTCCAGTGGACACATAAAGACTCACTGTTTGCCACCGTTACAGCACATCCACATGAGCGGGAAAGTCAAACACAACCTTTAGCATATCAGAATTGGATGTATTTCACTGTGAATATAAGAAAAGTGGTGTTTAAGGCGTGATTTGACTGCTTGAAACCATATTCTTGTCTTTTACACATTCGCTATGTTTTCTTTTCTACAAAATCCTAACTTTGCCCTCAGCACAGTCAAAAGACTGCTGTTGAGTGACACTGAACATTTGTTGTAACTTTAAGGCTCCCACACCTCTTTCATGGGTCCCTCAGGTGACTTGACAAAGTCTTATTCACCGTCGCACACTGCTATTTTTGACCACACTAATGGACTGAGTAACTAAAGCAGTAGCAGGAAGAGGAAATGGTCACTATTTACAGTGGCATAGGAGATGACAGCCCACGCTAATACAATCTTTTGATGTAGAGGAGTGGTTCCCAACCTTATGGTCAGTTGTACCCAGACTGCACCGTGGGCCACAAGGGTCACAAAAAAACTCTTATTCTATCTCTTATTGTTTCTAAATGTAGCAGTTTAGCATATTTGATGAAGTTGATAAACTTGCATGATTCTTGCAATGTTTGGGTTGTATCCACATGGTTGAATGCACTTATTGTAAGTCGCTTTGGATAAAAACGTCCGCTAAATGAATGTAATGTAATGAACCCCCACAGCCCTGTCCGATGAACTCAAATACCCTTTCAACAACCCATCATTAATTATTTATCCATTACTTAAAGCTAACTATTTCAACTGTTTACCCATCACTTTTAGCTATCTATTTTAATCATTTATCCATGACTCTGAGCTGTCTCACCATTTATCCATTACTTTACGCTAATTATTTAAACAGTTTATCCATTGCTTTATCTATTTTAATAGTTTTTCCATTTATTTTAGCTATTTACTTCAACCATTTATCCATTACTTTACGCTAATTATTTCAACTCTTTGTACATTACTTTAAGCTAACTATGTTAACTGTTTATCCATTTTTTACGCTAATTATTTAAACAGTTTATCCATTACTTTAAGCTAACTATTTGAACTGTTTACCCATCACTTTTAGCTATCTATTTCAAGCATTTATCCATGCTAACTTCTGCTAATTTCTCTGCTGGCTTGCTAACTACTTTTCCAGCACTCTTAAAACCTGGTGTTTACATATTACAGCTGACTCAATATGAGGATTGTTTTTGTTCATATCATAATTTCTATGTATTTTAAATGAGTTGAGCTACTCCACAATCTTTCCCGGTTGGGAATCCCTGATGTAGAATACTTAAAACTGCTGCATGGAAACATTTTAATTAGATCCCTTGAAAGCACAGACGGAGAAGCACAGAGCAAAGGTACTTTTAGGAAGCCAAATCCGGGATTTTGAGGTAAAGGGCGCAGTTCGCTCCTATGCAGTGATGTGGGTTTATTGTTTAATGGAAGATCTACGAGAATCAAACAACGGTTGCTATGGATGTCAGGAGGAAGAGCGCTCGTTTTGCATAGGATGAGAGAGGGCGAAGGAGGGATTACGTTTCAGAAAAGGAAGAGAGTCAGTTGTTCCGTTTGGTGAGGGCCAATGGAAAGAAACTCTGGTCAACAGCGATGGGAGTCCAACTGAAGCATGCTGGGTATATAGCACACATACAGCACACACACGCACACACACAGCTCCTCATTACACATCCAATCTCTGTCTGTCCAGAGAGCTGCAGTATTATGTCAGATGTCATAAACATATGAAATTATTGCTCACACTTCACTTGCAACAGCTCGTTATTGGCTGTTAGCGTGTAATTGTGTGTCTTTGTGTGTGTGACAACACATCCAAATTGAACGTTTTCAGTTCTTTCTTGCTGTATGAACATTTGCCCGAGGCTAACGCTGGTCCTTTAGGAAGACATTTATGACCTTGCTGAGCCATCTGGCCACGAGCTCTTCAACACACATGTAGAAAGGTCTTTAAATGTGTGTGTGTGTGGGTCTATGTAATCCCCCAGCTGCTGTCTATTAAAACAACTATTCTCCAGCCAACAACAATAAGACCCGGTGACAAATGAGTGGAAAAACACACATCTCTGCCAATGTCATTTTTGCAATAAGTCAATCCCAAGCAAATCTCAATGGCAAAATTTTGTCTCTAGGAAAAATATAAGAAAAAAGCTTTGGCTCATTACTTGCTTCCTTTATGAACCGGAAATGAGATAATGACTTTGCGTATCACCTTATTTCCTTTAACACCTCCTGTCTTTCCTTAGGGAGGCTGCCCCCAGGCCACCCACTGGTGATCTTTAGGATGTGGCTTTGTCTGAAAACTACTCACCCGTCCTTCCTTCCTTCCTTCCCTTCTTCTTCTAAATGCCTACTAAGGCACAGGATGGGACTGGTGTAAATTTACCAGTTTAACCAGTCTGAATTCTGTTAAATCAAGATCATCAAGCAGAAGGAAAAAGACATATATTCATACAGGATGTGCGCATGATAGCTATGATTTACATCCTGTCCTATTCAACTGGATAATTGCTTCATTTTCCAACTGTCCATTTCCCAGATTGCATCACTCCAATCACCACAATGCCTTCCTTTCTAGTCATCAACAGCCTTCTTACTGTCTTCTCTGCATGTCCATTCATCATCTCATTTCATGTCCATTTATCGTCCTTTGTAGTGAATGACCTCAGCTTGTAGCCATTTCTGTGTGCGTGTGCATAAGAACAAATTGGTGCACGTGAGAGAAAATGTGTGTGTGTGTGTGTGTGGTTGTCACAGGTGTTTTAATAACTAAACAACAAACCCCTGCCCACTTCCTGCCTCTGCCACAGACCACAGGACGTCCTTACAACCCCCGACTGTTTTTCTCACCAACACACAACCAAATTATTATTATTAGACCTATTGTTAATTAAAAAACAAACATCCTACTCAATAGCGAAACTGTGCACTAATACTGGTGATTTGTGGGTTTGTGTAGGCAACATATGAGATCACAAACATCCCCTATTTGAAGCAAATAAAGACACAGGAAGCAGTGGTTTTATAAAAACATTCATAAACACAGAGGAGGTGAATCACTAAATGAATATAAAGTTATTGAGCAAACACACTTTGCAGGGCACTTCAGGTAAAGCCTGTCCCTGCACTTTGGTGCAAATTCACTTCATTTCACTTATATTGTAGCTAAACGTTCCACCTTCTCTTATGTAGCTCTGTTCGTTGGGTTATGTTGTTCAACTCAAAAATGAAAGGACTCTTTAAATGACTTAACCTATTTCCAAAGTTACAATTAACTTGTAGCTCATCTCCATGTTTCAATTTCTACATTCATGGTTGATAACTATTACACTCTTGTTGTCTTCCACCTGAATCAATTACAGGTAAAAAAACTAACTTGTGTGACTATGTTCTTTATTCTCAGACTTTTCTAGCAGCTCTTTTTACTACAACAAGAAAAATGGCTCTGACGTTGTTTTACATGATCTGCATGTTCAGTTGTTTCGCATTACTTGCTACAATAAATATTTTGAGCTTGTCTCGCCATTTGTTGAATAGCATCAAAAGGGGGGTGGGAACACTGCAAATTTAAGTGAAAGCATTATTTTGTTAATATAAATGTAATAATGCTTATTTAATTTATAGCTCAAATACCTAATTTACTTGGATTTGGCTGTGATTCCTTTAGACACACTGTTATTATAGAAATACGTGCACTTTGTGTTGCATCGTGTTTTTTTAACAGTTAACTGACTGACTGTTAACACATCTAATAATCTACTGAGGAATTTCCTTGAAATTGGCATCCCTAGTATAGCTACTGTTTTAGCCACTAGCTACATATATGCTCCTTTTAATATCAAATAATCGAAATAACTATCATATGTCATTTAAGATTTTAATTTCTGGAGATAAAAGTATATTTTTGTGTATCTCTTAATTGTTCTTAATTGGAAAATATAGGCCCTTGTGTTTGTAAATATTACTCATGGAAACAATCCTTTAACAGCATCAGAAAATATGAATAACTTAGATTGAATTGTTGTATTTCAACAATAAAATTTACAAGTGGTAGCAGGTTCCAACCCTGGGTTTTGAATTGTGGTGGTGGGCCAGCTCTTCTGTTTACATTTAAATCACAGATTGTGCCTTTAAGTTGACGGTCTTATGTAGGTCAATGGAGTTATTCCACTAGCACAGCTGGAATTATAATTCCATAGGCAGGATACAATGATCAGAGAGGCGTTTGGCGCCACTGTACCAAAATCATTTAGGCCTCTCTGCTCTTATGCGTGCATGCATGTACACACACACACACACACACACACAGTATATTTACTCATGGTACTGAAGGAAGCAGGTGTAGGGGTATCATAACAATGTCACTTCCTGCAACATTAACACAGAACGTCCTAACACTACATTGGCTGTGGGGTTGGGGGATTGCTGATACTGCAGACAGAACAAAGAACAGAAGAGAGAAATCTCAGCTAAGTTAGTTACTTAGACCTGCTACCTCAGCTCAGGGGGTTATTGGAAGTCTTAAATGTACAGAACTCAAACTGAAGAGTACAGAAGAGTTCAAACTGTGGTGTTTTTCCACTGCTGACCATGGCTGAGATGCTGCAGAACCTCTCAGATTGTAAAACCCACCTCCCCCCAGTCCACTGAACCATAAGTCAGGACAGATGTCAACAATTACACCTCCCCATCCCTCTCAATATAACTGCACCCACAGCTATCAATCCCCCCCCACCCCCCACCATTCCCACAAAAATTGCCTCTGTCTCTGCCCCGACCACAATACAAGCTCATGCATTTCTCCTCATTTGCTTTTTCTCTTGCTCTCCTGCTTTTGCCCTCTCAGCGTTTCTCAGTGTTTTCACGAGCGCTATCATCATTATGGGCTGCTTCCTCTAACCCAGGGTCAAAGCCCTTCCCATATCCCTGCGCCAACAACACTCAACTGTTGAAGTTACTACCTGTCCCATCAGGATACAAAGTTTTAACAATCTGATTTCTTTTTTCTTTTTTGTAAAATCAGAAAATCAGTTATTGAAAGTGGTAGCAGGAAAGATCCCTCACTCTTACACATGAGGATCCCCAAATTTTGGTTTATTTACCAGGTTTTAATGATCTAGTTTAGATATATTTATCTGGCTTATTCCTCTATTCTGCATTTATTTTTCTGTTTTTATTCCTTGATTCAGGATTCAGTTATCTGGCTTTATTGCTAGATTCTGGATTAACTTATCTGGCTTTATTCCTTAATTCAGGATTCAGTTATCTGGCTTTATTGCTTGATTCAGGATTTAGTTATCTGGCTTTATTGCTAGATTCTGGATTTATTCATCTGGCTTTATCTGGAATTATCCTCCACCTTTAGCTTATTCCTCACCTCTTCCTTTACTCCTTACCTCTGGATTTACTCCTCATCTCTGGATTTATTCCTCACCTCTGGATTGATGTGTCGCTCCGTCGCTCCCTGCGCGCTCAGCTCCCACACCACCGCCAGCAGCAGCAGTCGGACAAGCGATTTGAGCTCTGGTGCCATCACTTGACTCTCCAAAAAAAGAAAAAGAAAAAACGATTGAAAAAATGGACAGATCTTCTTGTAACAGTTCGCGCAATCTTCACTTTGCTAGTTGTCAAAACATTATCTGTGAATACACGTATCCCATAAACGAATTTCCGGGCGCAATCGAGATCGACTTGGCGCAAAGCACAAAAAGAGTTTCCAAAAGATATGCAGCTGCGCGTCTCTGCACCTTACTATGTGAGTTACTTAAACCACGAGAGGTTTTTGTCCAGTCTGTGCATTCTTCTCGCTTTTTTCTGAATTTTTAACAAATTATCGGACGTTACTGGAAGCCGGAAGTGTGAAGGGGGGGCTCTGGAGCTGCAGGCTGTGCGTATTTTATGTCCAAATGCAGCTTGCGCTTTGCTCCAGATGTTGCAGCCGACTTTGTTTTCATGAAGCAGTCTTAACCCCTCGCTGTCCTCTCTTCCCTGTCTTCCACACGGCTTATTTTGATCCCCTCTCCTCTTCTCTTCTCTCCCCGCTGCAGACGTGGTAGTTTGATACTCCCCGGAGACCTTTAGCTGGAAAGTAGAGGATTGTAAACCTCCCCCTCCTAAATCAGCCCGCCCCTCTGACATGGAGAGCTGGAAACAACTTGGTGACCTTCGCATTAGACTTGGCACGGTTTGCTCTTACCCTTGGGCTGTGATTAAATGCCTTTAATGCTCCCTGAATTGCATGAATCTGTTATTATTTACAGGGATGAGATCACAAACTCTGGCCTGAATGATCAGTTCGTCAACAAATTACGCAGCTAAAAACGATTTGGAACACTGAACAATTGAATTTTTATAGCAATATTTCGAAGATGCGTTAGTGTGATTTATCAATACACTCTGCTCCCATGATAGAAATATGGCTTCACCTTGTCCAATTCAGCCATTTGTTAAGACATTTCTGCCACCTTGAAAACTGTTGTTACCCGTTCTTTTCAAGCCCAAGGCAACAACCAAATATTGTTTATAAGCTATTATTTTTTATAGTGTTATACTGTTTAGGTTTTAAACATGGGGAACTCATTATCAGCTTATTACTGGCTGTCCTTACTGCAGTGTATTTTACACAGATTAATACTCCTGTCTCACACTGATTCTTAATGCGTGCTGAACAAATAGGCCCAAGCATACTGTATACAATATGCAGTATTAAACTGTTTAAAAAGGGGAATTGCGCCCTCTAATGCACATGTTGCACATACATTTAAACAGTAACATGTCAGATGAGGTATATAACTTCCTACTGCATATTCATGCCTTACACTGACCTTGGATTATTTTGTCTTGCATGCTGCTTTCTGTTTTCTTTAAGAGGAAAGTCTTTCTGTTCTCTACCTTTCTAAAGACAGTGATTGTTTGGTTTCCAGATCTTAACTGCAGGCTGTATTCAGATCCTTAATTAAGTAAAAGCACTAATGCCACACTGTAAAAATACTCAATTTCAAGTAAAAGTTCTGCATTGAAAATTTTACTTAAGTTAAATGTATGTAAATGTACTTAAAGCAGTAAAAGTAAAAGTACTCAATTTAGAAAAAAGGCTTTTATACGTTTAAATATTATATCATTAGATTATTACTTGTTTGTAAGCAGCATTTGACTGTTGTAGTTGGTTGAGGTGGAGCTAATTTTTAACTACATTGTATAGGACTGCAAGTAATGATTATTTTCATTATGGATTAATCTGCTGATAATTTATTCAATGAATCGATTGATTGTTTGGTTTGTAAAAATTCTGAAAATAGTGAGAAATGCCATCACAATTACCTAGAGCCCAAAGTGACACCTTCACAATGCCTCTTTTGTCCAACCAATAGTGCAAGGCTCAAAATTATTAAAAAATACATTCAAATTAATCAAATAATTAAAAGGAAAAGCAGCAAATCCTCACATTTGAAAAACTGGAACCATGAAATGTTTGGCATTTTTGCATTAAAAAAATGTACTATCAAATATATTGTCAATTCATTTTCTGTTGATCATCTAAACAATTAATGGACTAATTGTTTGATCCCTACTTGTAGTGTAATCTGTAAGAAAACATAATATTTCATAAGTTCTTCATATGTTTTGTATGGAAAAATCTTTATTTGTAAAGTAACTAGTGACTAAAGCTGTCAAATTAGAAGTGAAGAAAAATGTACATTTGTTTGCTCTGAATTGTAGTGGAGTAGAAGCATAAAGTTGCATGAAAAGAAAATGCTCAAGTAAAGAACAAGTACTTCAGAAATTGTACTTAAGTGTGCTCACTGGCATGCATGTGGTAGCACTCATTTGTTTGTGGTAATGGCAGCTATAGATTTCACATAACATAGGGTGGCTGCTGTGGGCATGATGCTTATTAGCAGCTATGTGTGCACATGCATACAGAGACAAATGTATAAATACATACACACAGGGAGAAATTTACTGTGAGTAATACTGTAGCTCAGCTGTTGTGCTGGCCATGGCTGAGGAAAGACAGCTGGCCTCCTCCACTCCCCTTGTCCTCTTTGTTGATGTGACACAAGAGAGGGGAGCTTTGATTGTCTTGGCAGAGAGCAGAGATCAATGACATGTGACTGTGAGGGATCATGGACATTATAACTGGACACACAAATGCCTACAAGCATGGATACATGCTGTGTTTACGGGAAAAAATTAGTCAGTAGCTACACCAGTTACAACATATTTTGCTGTGTAAAATTCCCTTAAACATGACTGCAGCAAGATTTTGTTTTTCCAAATTGGTTTTTAATATGGAGATACTGAAAGTACAGCTAACAACAAACAGACATAGACTTCTGATATATATAGTAACTTAGGGTTTTAGTAACTGAGAAAGTGTTACAGATATTACTTTTGGACCAAACAACAATCATAATATTCACAAAGCTGAAGATCAAAGGTCACACACAAGACCATGTCCTCACTGGGTTCACAAACACTGCAGCTGTGCTTCTGGTTTGACAGGACAATATAGTGAAAAGTAAACCACAATGACATGAGTGAGTAGTTTATCTGAACCACAAGATGAGGGACAAAAGACTTAATATTCCCCACAGAAACACATTCAGTTTGTTGGCCTTGCTTGCTCTTGCAAAACAAAGTATTGCTTTGCAAAACAAAGTAAGTTAATTAGGTAAGCAAAAAAAAGCAAAACTTTGTTTTGCTTACCTAATTTCGTCATTTATATCGGTTCCCTCTGTAACTGAAGGAAATAATCTTTTAGATATGAAACAGACCTAGGTCGGGAAGCATTTGCAAAGAAATGTTCTTTTGGTTAGCATGGGCCAGTTGGATCAGATTTGGTACATAGCACAAAATGATGAGTCCTGAAATGTTTACATACTGACATAAAATTATTTTAGACTATTCTTTTAGTATAATTCTCTGTGACTCACTAATTAGTTGATAATATCACATTTGTTCAAATGTGGCAAACCTTACCTATCTGCGCCTGGTAAGCAAAAAAACAAAACAAAACAAAAAACAAAGAAAACAAACAAAACAAAACACGATTATTTGACCCAGGTCTGATATGAAACAACATTGATACAACAGGGATACTCTTTTTTGTTAGAATGTGCAGAAAACTATCAACAACTTCAGCCAGACAAAGGTAGTGTCACTTTTTTATGAAATCCAGCAAAAACTGGATGCACTTTGTTACTTCTTGAATATTTTCACCTTTATTTGTACAATAGCTGTCTCTTTTTTTAACACAAGACCAAGCTGGTTGACTCACAACTTTTACATACAAACATATTACTCTGACTATCAAACTGACAGGCTACTTGAAATGTGTTAAGGAAGCAGTACTACGCAAATGCCCATACAGTTTCACCAAAAGGTAAACATTGATTGAAAACACCAGTATATTATCCAGCCAATCACACTGACTCGAGTTATGACCCTTCACTAGACTCTTCCCCAGCTTCATCAGGGGCTCTTGGATCCATCTGAGATCGAACAGGTGATTTGGTAGACAGGTCCGACTCATTCTCTCCTTGGCTGCCAGCGGTTGGGTCATCAGTTGGCTCATTACTGGTGTTGAGGAAGGCTTGGTACTGGTTCCAGAAGCCTGCTGAGCTCCTGGTGGCAGGAATGTTCAAGGAAGTCATAGATGTAGAAGAAGGAAGTGGGTCAGCGGAGGAACGACTACTCCGGGCTGGTGGACGTGTTGTTTTAGTTACCACACCATGGTGCTTCATGTGCCCCTGGTAACATAAAGGGTTAGGGTTAGACTAGGTGTAACTATCAAACATACCCAATATAATGCAGTGTAGAGTAAAATCCATGGGTAGTTTAGTTCGACATATGACTGGAGCATGCAGCTTTTGTCTTTATGGTGCACATAGACTCATTTTTATGGACTAATATTTCAACACAGTGTGACTCTTCTTCAGGTTTCCATGATGAAGATGCTCATTGTATTGAAACATTAGTCCCTTGCAAGATATAGTTCTGTACTATGTAATAATTTCCCCCTCACCTTCAGTCCACTGCGACTGGCATACTCTTTTCCACACTCAGCACAGCAATAGGTCTTCTTCTCAGGACGAGACATCGGAGATGGGAGGGTTGGGGCGAGGCTGATGGGGACAGAAGCATCCAGTGCTTCACTTGGAGCCAATCCACTAATGTTAACACCTTCCACCCGGTCTTCCCTCCCATACGAACCAAAATGAAAGCTCTGACGTGTCTCCCTTACAAAAGTGGCAGCTCTCTGTGATGCACCCCTTACTTCAGCACCAATAGTGTCAACAGTCTCCAAAGTGGAAGTAATTTTAGGGTCCTCATCAGGCACAGTTGCTTGGTCTTGCTTTGGTGTTGCTGGTGCAGGAGACTGATCTTTGTCTTCTTCCATGGGTTCTGGTGATTGGGGTCTTGGGGAGACTGAGTCTGATTCCAAGATTGGTGTTGCATTAAGAGCATCTTGATTCAGGATGGGGTTAGAGGAGGTACTGGAACAGGTGTAAGCAAAGGGGGCACCGAGGGCAGGTGTGCTTTGTAAGTCCTCCAGGTTTGATCTGGAGCCAAGGAAGGCATCAGAGGAGGTAGATGCTTCATCCTCTCCACAGTCCACTATCATAGCATTAGATGACACTGTGGTTTTGGTAACAGTGGAGGAAATTGGTGAGGGGGTGGATTTAGGAAGATGGACATCGACAGTGGCTTGTTGTTCAACTTCATTGTCTTTTCCAACTGGGGAAGCTTGATCTGTCTGCTGGGAGGCTGGCAAGGGGGCACTGACACAAAGGACAGGGGGGTCTACACTGCCTGGTGGTGGAGTTTGTGTGGTAGGATTCATAAACGGGTCAGGGCTAAGGTCAGAGGGGGGGATGAGGTCTGGGCTGGAGGACCCAGACTTGCTGGGATTTTTGGTGAATTCAACTGATTTCACACTGCCAGAGACAGAGACCGTGCCAACTGCTGGAGTTTGAAATTGTGAGCTTGGGGCTGGGCTCTTAGAGTGGCCTGCTAGAGGAGGTGTTTTACTAGAGGCAGTATTTGGGTCAGTGGACTGGGATTGAGATTGTGACAAGTGTTTGGCATTAGATTCAGCAGGCATCTCATGCGCAGAATCCTCTGTGCCATCTGTGGGCAACTGTCCACCAAGGTGCATACGGATGTGGTGCTGGAGCACTAGGGCATTAGTGAACTTACGCTGGCACAGTGGGCAAGAGTTCTGGACACGTGCATTGGGTGGTCGGGCATGGTGGGTGGCCAGATGTGACCGCAGGCTGCCTTTGGTAGAGAAGGATCTGCCACATATCTTACACGGAAAAGGGCGTTCTCCAAGGTGTGTAGCCTGGTGCAGACGCAGTGCTCTGGGACAGCTCAGCACCCTTAGACACACCCCACACTGATTGGTTGTCAGGTTGCCAGCTGGACCTGTCATGCTTAGTGATGGTAGCAAGCCCCCTGCCATGGCTCTAGCTCCATTGGCACTCATGCCGAGGGCAGCAACCATCTCACGGGTGAAGTTTGAAACCGAAGTGGAGACCAGAGTCGAAGATGGTGGGGACGCCATGACATATGTGGTAGAAGTGCTGGCATTTGTGAAACGATTATTGGCTGGACTTGCTGAAGAGGTAGTGGTACTGCTGGACAACATCTCCAGCATGGAGGAGGAAGTAGAGGAAGAAGTCCATGGAGAAGAGGAGTGGGGAGGTGCCTTCTCTAGCTTCTCCACCAGCCTCTGCAACTTGGAGGTTTCAGATGTAGGAGTGGAGGTAGCCATAGAGGAAGACAGGGAGGATGGAGTGGTGGTGGGTGGACCTGGGACTTTAGGAAAGGACGAGAAAGGGAAAGAAAGCTGAGAATGGCTGGAAGAAGCAAGTTGGTGGGAGCCTGGAGTAGAGGGCAGCGGGGTGCGTAGCAAGCCCAAAGCCGGATGGTTGTAAAGGGATGAGTGTGCAGTAGGGGTAGCGGAAGAAGTGGAGACAGATGGAAAAAGGAGCTTAGGCAGGTGGGCTAGCTGGGAGTAGGCTGCAGGAGAAAGCATTGGGGCATGAGGGGGAGTGTTCTCATCAAAGTGCTGCTGCTTGGCACCCTTGAACAACTCTGTGATGGTAGAAGACGAAGACAAGGAAGGGTTGGAGAGGAGAGAGGTAGCCAGAGAAGAGGTGGAGGCTGAAGAGGAGGAGGATGAGTGGGATGAGCCAGAGGTGATGGAGGCTGCAGCGGCTACAGCTGCAGCCCTATTGAGCTGCAGGAGAGAGTGGGAAATCAAAGCCAGATCCACACTAGGGGCCAGGGGTAGGGTAGAAGGGGTAGATCCTCCAGAGGACCCCAGAGAAAAGCCAGTGCTGGTACCACCAACCTCCAAATGATCTCCACATGTTTCATCCTCAGGCCTGCTTTTTGGCTTCTTCTGTATCATATTCATGCCACTTGTGCTGTTACCACTGCTCATGGTCTGTCCCATATCTGATCCTCCAGTGGCCCCTAATGGTACCCCAAACAAAGAAGGTGGCAGGAGTGAAAGTGAGAGCTCCGGGTTTTGCTCACGATGGCGTAGGAAGTGTACCTTGAGGTTGCCTCGTGTGGTGAAGCGGCTGAGGCACACTGGACACTGGTAGGGTCGTTCCCCTGTGTGTGAGCGTAGATGTATCTGTAGGGAAGAGTCACTGCTGAACATTTTTCCACAAAAGCGGCAGGCATGTTGGAGGCGGCCAGTAGTGGTGGAGCTGGATGCAGAGGAAGAGTCTGCTCCTCCAGAGACAGATTGCAGAGCATGTTGGGAGTTTGGGACCATAGATATTGATGTGGGGAGGGATGAGTTTAGGAAGGACCGGCCACTGTGCCCACTCACTGAAGTAGTATTTGGAGATTTCTCATGGAGATAGCGGTTGGGCAGAGCTAAAGACAGGGCTAGCGGATAGGTGGAAGAAGCCATGGAGATGGCAGCAGAGGAAGAGGTGGAGGGAGCTGAGGACCGAGAACTCACCCTCAGATAACCATGAGCCCCTGCAGTCCCTCCCGTCCCTTCAATCTGGGGATTGTGGGGCTGCAGGATTTGAGACAAGGAACTGCTTGGCTTTGTGGTTTTGTTGGCTGCCTGAGAAGGGAGCAGGGAGGAGAAACATGCCAAGAGAGGAGCCACTGAGGTGGAAGGCTGAGATGTCGTTGTCTGAGTAGTTGGGCTGGCTGCCCTTTTGCTGCCTTCCAGGCAGAGCTGAGGCAGAGGTGGGAGGAGATGCTGGGAAGGTGTGTCTATGGTATAGGAGGCTCCACCGAGGCGTAGCACCTGTCTACAGATCTCCTCTGTTATCTGCATCTGGTGGATCTGCCTTTGCTGCAGCACCCGCAGCTCCTCCAGAATCAGGGCAATGCTCAGTTGAGCCCTAGAGGGTGCAGCTGAGGCAGATGACACTCCTGGGCTTGGAGTGGGAGTAACAGGACTGGGGGGGCCCTCAGGCACACGGCTGGGGCTTCCAGGATGTGGTGGAGGACATAGGGAGGCAGAGGATGATGAGGAGGAAGAAGAGGTGGTGGTGGTGGCTGACAGCCCCAACTTGGGAGAGGCCATGTGTGCGCTTCGGGAAGGGTGGATGAGGGAACTTGTAGAAGATGTAGTACTGCAATCAGACAGTCGAAGGGCAGGTGGATTTTGAGTTTGGGAAGAAAGAGAAGAATATGGGAAGTCAGGAGAGAGGGAAGGCTGTGGGTCTTTGAGGGGCTGGCTTGGTGAGCAGGATAGCGGTGGACCCTCAGTGGGTAGCGAGGGGGTCTGAGAGCCCTTGAGAGATGAACGGAGTGCGAGGGGCAGCTGAGAGCTTTGAAGAGAGGAGGATGGAGAGCACAAGGGAGAATCCAGGATAAATGGAAAGGATTGTGACTTCACTGCCAAGTTGTCATCTAGGGAAATTGAAAGAAGAACATCTAAATGTAATTTTGTCATTATTAATTGTAACAAAATAATCACGGTTTACATAATGGTCTACAATCTTTTATAAGATCGTTTTTTTAAAAACAAAGTAAAATAAATAAAAGTAAAAATCCGCATTTCAGGGCACTTAGAAAGAACTTATAAAAACCAACAGTGACAAGTAAAGGATGTTGTTAGGAGGTTACTTGATGTCTAGGAAATGGAAGAATTCAGTTGTCAGGTGACTTTTAACCTCTGGGTTTAATTTTCACCACCTTATCATCCACCACTGCTTTCTTTTCCTCTTTGTCCTGTCTATCCTCATCAACTGCAGCCTCCCCACCACTGTCGCCACACACACAAACACACACACACGTCATGCATGCAGGCACACATGCTAACACACACACACACACACACACACGGATTCCACTGATCTGCAAGAATTCACTGCTCGCCCGTAGAGGAGCCTACCTTGTTTCCAGGGCAACACGCACAAGACAATGGACCTCACCCCCCCAATAAAAAGAAGCCACATCGACACACTAAGACACTCTTCCATCCCTACCTCTCTCTCTTTCTTTCTTCCTCCATTCAATCTGTCTCTCTTTCATCTCCTTAAGAGCCCTTCCCCCCAGTAGCCCAATTGGGTGCTAAGGGTTAGGTCCTGGTTGGGTAGTGGACACTGTACTGGGTGCCTGATTGTCTGGCAGACTTGACCTTAAACACTCTGAGGTCGCATTCCTGATATGGTTTAGGACCAGGCAAAGGAAGAGAGGTGGCGTGCAAAGAAAACAAACAGCCCCGCAGACAGACATGATGACTCACAGACCATCAAGAAGCTAACTTAGCCCAGAAAAGCACAGAGGGACAGAGGTGAAAGCACATACACACAGCATACCTGTCAATGCACAACACACAGGCACACAAAAGCGAACACTTTGTATGCACAGGGTTGCTCATGCACACGCAAACACATACAGAACTTACTGCTGTTTGCTTGAAAGCTACAATTTTATGACACAATCTGGGCCCTATTCCTGTAACTGGAGTGGATGGACAGACAAATACACACTTGCGTGCACACACACACAAACACACTGTCACATACACACTTCTTCATGGGTATGTTCACGCTTCAGTGCCCAGCAACAAAGCTGAAAGGGGACAATGGGGTCTAATGCTATTGCAGTTAGAACACCTTATACAGTGCCTCACAAAGTTTCTTTTTCCTTGACCTTCTCATGCTCATCTCTTTGCATCTAAGAAACCTGAATCTTGCTTTTCACATTTTCAAATTCACTATACGTTTTTTTTTACCAATATGTCTCTGTGGATTTACTGTATATCCCCCTATTCTGGGTGGTCTGTGTCTTTGAACCTGGCAGTGATGAGGAGTGAAGACATTTGGGTTTTACAGGGCAAAGAAAGCAGCTAATGGCTGCAACCAGAGAGAATGAATTAAAGACTGTGTAGGCCAATAATCCCAACAACCCTGCTTTTTCTTAGTGTGCAAGTATAACATGCACCTAAATATAGTCTGATTTTCAAATTCAAATTAAACAGATTGAACAGATTAATAATTCTGGTAAGAAACCATTTATAAATTAGGGTTGAGATTAAATGATTACCCCTTAGTCAACAAAATTAAAAACAAGTCTTAACCGCCCCTGAAGTCCATAATAACATTTCTGTTCAAATTCCAAAACTCCTATTTTCCATATGAGGTTGGACAAGTTATCATAGGTCAAAAGTAACAATGCAGTGCAAAAGGATAAAGCATCATCAGTTTAAGTCCTGCGTTAGAATGATACAGTAGATATACCATAAAATAATATACTAAGAGAACTATGGCACAATCTTTGCATGTTGAGGAAAAGTGACTTTTTTGAAGTCTAAACTTTCCAACCAATGTGATTCCAATCCTACTGAATAACCACTATTCATTTATATATAGTCTATTTCTCACCATGCTCAAGTATCCGACAGGCACCGAGGGTCAGGCTCATAAGCTGCTGGGGTCGTTTCTGTTTCCGACGGGACATGCTTCTGCAGGATGGGACCGAAGCAGGGGCGCATTGGCCAACACACAACTTTTATTCTGTCTCCTTGCACACTGAAAAATGTAGGTATCTAAATTACTTAAAGGGGGAAAAAAAGAAAAAAAAACTAAAGTATCATCTTCAAAAATGTGACAATGGATGCTCCGGGTTGATGAGTCTCAATAAAGCGTGTCCACGTAGGTGGCATTGTGGCGCACAGAAAGAAAAACAGAACTAAAGTGCCATGTGACAGTTTCTCTCGACAAGTCTTCCTTTTCTCAAAACTCACCGTTGGCCCTCCTTCTCTCCACGCACACACACACACACACACACACACACACACACACAGCTCACTTGTTCATCCACTACTTTGCATTCAAATGGCGAGTGAACACCCCTTCTTTTGAGCCAAGAGTCCACTGCCTCCCTTTAGTAAACCCTCATTCATTGACGCTCAAGTTCATCACATAATGGCCCTTGCCTGGGCTTTCGACTACTGATATGAGTCTATAATATCTAAACCTCACCGTGTGTGTTTTCCTGTGCGTAACAGAAAGAAACTGTGCGCACAGGTGGGCGTAAAAACCAACACCAGCTCGGTTAAATTAATTGGGTTTTTGTTTTTTTCCCACATTAAACCAAATATATTGTGTCACAGGCCACCTTGTCGCACACACCTATTCAAGTCTATTCAAGGTGTGTGGTATGTGTGTGAGATTTCGCGATGCCCCCGCCGCCTCTACAACAGGCTCCTGTGTGAGCTCAGTAAACAGAGCGGCTGAAATGAGGTGGAATTTGCAACAATGGCGTTGAGGGAGCACAGCTGAGTGAACATCACCCTCTCAGAGCCTCTCCAACACATAAGGCCACTGACTGGAGGCACAATGCACCCTTTTCACCCTCATCCCGACTGCTTACCACGTGGAGAGAGGTAATGAAAGAAAGACACAGCCAGAGTGAGGAGGAAAATAATTTTTCACCCGGGCCCTGTGACACCCCTCCAACCCCCACCTCCTCTCTGTCTCTGTGAGGCTTGGATAGAATAATAAAATGCATCCGATGTTTGATACAAAATCTGAATGTTTTAGGTCCTTACAAGGTAGTTGTGAAATCAGGTAATGATTGGTGCCTGAATTATTTAAAATAGGCCTCCCTTTGTTGGAGAGTGCAAGTCCTATTAATTTACTGTAATATAGCGTAATAGACAGTTTAACAGCGAACTTGTGTAATTTCTGAAGTGGGCTGTGGACACTTTTCTATGCAAACCAAGCAGTGATTTCCGAACAATATAAAATTATTAAAAAGAAAATAATTAGGCTATAAACATTTGCGTCATTGCGTAATCGATCATATTTTGTCAAAGAGAAAGAAGTGTTAAGTCGAATAGTTAGGCTATCAAACAGTCGAAACAGAGAATATCATTGCTTTTTTAACCAGAACTCTATTGTGCCAACAACGCATTCGTGTTTTTCGTGCCATCTTGCCAATATGTTCGCGTATACGACGGTCGGACGTTTTTACACCAATGTTTGGAAACAAGCGCAAAATACGGCGGTGAGATGCGCGTCCCCGCTACTGTACGGCGACCTGTTGCACGCCACGCGCGCTCCCACATCATAACAAGTTATGATTCATAAAATATTATGACTTCTACAAAAAATACAGTCCCGGATGTGCATTTCCCCCACAGGCCGCTCGTCGCCGACACAATCCCTTTAAATATAACACAAAAACAACTTACCATGTTTGAAACGATGATTTTTGGCAGCGATATTGTGTAATGACAAGTGGGGAAAAAAGCTCAGGAGCTTATGTTGGGTAAGATCGGCTCCGTCTCTCAGCCGGGACACTGGCGCAGCATTTCCCTATTCACTCGCAGGGATGCGCAGTCGGACAGCCGCATTTTTTTTCAATTATTTATCTCCGTCGCAAATCGCGTTTCTTTCTCTTATGACAAAGGGTTATTATGCCTGAATGTATTTACTCATAGTCCACTGGCAGGAGGAGAAGCGGGGCGGTGCAGATAGCTGTACTCGCTACAGGGGGAGGATTATTTTTCTTGGCCGTGCGTGCTGCTCTTCCTCCTCTCTTTGTATTTGTCGGGGCCTGCTCCTGTCAGGCCTGTCTGCGCTCTCTGCGGTACTGTCTGTCTGTCTGTCTGTCTGGTTAGCTGGCTAGCTGTCTGTCTCCCTGTCTCTTATAATTAATGGCCCTCGCCGCCAGACGGTCCTCTGGGAAACAGTGACCACGGTTACCTCCACATTGGCTCTTAGAGTGCATCTCACATAGGAGTGCAGGCCCGGCGCACACACACCTCCAGTGCAGGGCTGAATCAGTTAGATGGTGATTTAAGATTTGCACAGGTGTGCATGATTGCCCCCCCCCCCCCATCATAAAAAAATATAACTCAGATGTTTCATATTTTAATAAAAATCATATTTAGTCTCAGTGATAAGAGAATTTGTTTTAAATGTTGGATTATTGACACTGCACTTGGTATCCCTATGCAGCGGGTTCTAATTACAGTCTTCAATGGGCTATTTTTGGTCTTTGACTCACAATGTAGGAAGCACACATTAAAATGACCTTGACTGTCACCCAGTGCAACCATTTCCACATAAAGGTACTCGGACCCCTCCACCATCATATTTTGGTAATTTGGAGACAATATACTGAAAATATATAGAAATGAATGAAGCTAATAATAGTTCTGCATGGTGTTTACAGTCCCATGAATAGCTATAGCCTTCCTCTTGAATGTCTTAACATCTGTGGTTTGTTATGGTGACTATCTAAAGGTCGAAGTGGGGTCTTAAATCTAAATGGTTAGAGCACTAATACTTCTTCAAAGTAAATGGATCAGTGCAAAAACTATTTCTAAATCAGTGAGATAGTCTAATATTTAGATTTGTTTTGAGTATGGATTGGATTATCTAGTGCCGACTAGCTATCTTATCTTATTTGGGGCTATGTTTAGCTAGATACAATGGCCATATATGTAACAGGACCTCCAGTATGCTTTGACACTTATTTTAAGCTCTGAAGTTTCAAGACAAAAACATCTTATTTCAAGTTTTAGCTTTTTTGGCTTGCATGACGATTTATTCTCAACTTCATCTGGGATAAAATATCTAAGTTCAAGGTTTAAACTTTTGTTCACATGAGTTCATTTTTTTAACCTGTCACGTTCCATAGATAACAATAGTGCTTCAGATGGTTTACATCCCATTCAATACAATACAAACCTATAGTCTCAGAATAATCATTAGGCTGAACACCCTTCTCTGATGGTGAAAATAATATCGTACATCTACAGCAAGACAGATTACACACGTGACAAAATGATGTGGACACTTGGAGAAGGACACTGAAGTAACTCCATCATTATTGGTCAAAAGTGTCATTGAAGGTGATACTGATATATGTCCATTGTTAATAAACAAGAGTCTACATGCTATTGCACCTGTGAGGCTGTAGGTAAAATGGTGCTTTGAGCTAAATGCTGATATCAGCATGTAAGCATGCTTAACATGCTAACATTTGTTAATTAGTACTAAACTAAAGTACAACAAACGCTGATGGGAATGTACTCATTTTTGTAGGTATTTGGTCATAAACCAAATTATTGGACAAATAAAAATTTGATCTGATTTGATCTGAGAATAATCTAATTTCAAGTAATTATATCTTGCTTTAAGACTTCTGGTTGCTGGACATCCTGACTTACTTTAAGAAATCTTATCATGTGAAATCACTTGCTGCACTGGCAGCCACATTTGCTTGTTTCAAGTAAAAGAAAGCTCATATCTAAAATATTTTCACTTAAAATTGATAGGACATTTTTTTCAGTGAGCATTCATTCATTAATTTATTCATTCATTCAGCAATACTGTGTCTGTTGCTGAAAGGCTACTGTCTGTGATGGCATCTTAACATCTACAGATGACAATTTAACCAAGATAATTCACCCACCTCCTCCTCTGCAGTACTGCTGAACTGTGTAAGAGGCTGCTAAAACACCACGTCTGTTTTAGAGTGTTACATGTCGGGTAGAAGATCAGTAGCTCGCAGCATAGCAGGAGCAGCACACTATTGAATTTGTCAGCTAATGAATGTGCTGTGGCAGGACAGGCAGTCTGGTTTGTGCTTGCTTGGGCAATTTTCCAACTTGACACTATTTTATTTATTACCATTATATTGATTGGACGTCTCATCAACTCACAACCATGTCTGCTGACACAGTGTAGCTGACAGGTGCTGTGGTTTATGTCCTGCATCAGTAAAGCCACTAGATGTCTCTCAAAGACAGAAATTAGAGGCATGTTGCAATTAGCAAGAGTACCTTAAATGTTACGTTTTACTGGATCATTTTAATAATAACATGAACCACAAGTGCAGATAATGTCCATATTATATATATTTTAAATCAATCAATGTGTTATAGAAGAAATACAGTAAAAACAGGTAATAAGCAAAGACATTTATATTCTCATTCACAAATAATGTCCATCTATAAAGACAGTTTCTGACAGAGGTATGTTCAGTTGGTCAGACAGTGTGTGTGTGTGTGTGTGTGTGTGTGTGTGTGTAACATGGAGTAACATTTGCATACATTTGGTGATTTGTTTAAGGCCACCTGACAAATATAAATCCAATGTTCACTTTCTTGTTAGCTCTGTTGGCCCTCCACCAAACTCCTGAGAGAAATATGTGGTTCTTTAGCTGCTAAATGCTCCTATACGCTCACCAGCTAGTTGCTAACTTTGTCTTCCTGCTGTTTGGTGCTGGGCATGAACTACCGTACAGTCGGTTTTTAGTGGTTTTAGCTAAAAACAGCTGCCTGCTGTGTCTAGAAACAACTGTCGTGAGAACGGTGAGAGGGAACCAAAACAATAAAGTTGCAGGCAGTAAAACCAAAACAATGAGCTGAAAGATGCTAAACGTTCAATAGAGCTGAGGGGAAGTGCAGAGTTGGTTTGTTGGTTTATCACTTTCACATTACACATAGTCAGTTGATCTATTGTTCATAGAAAATATTGATAGGTGCAGCTTTAATTTAACATACCTTTACTTTACCTGTGTATAATAGTCATTATTCTATGCACTTATTAGTATGCTCTTTTACACTGGGGCAGATGCTGAAGGGTTTGGAAACCTGTGCAGCATTTTTAAAGTGGTTTGGGTTTTCTTCAGGACATTTTCCAGCTGCCTTCATTTTTCCTACTTTGTGAGATAGGTCCTCATCTAAGAATTGATACCTGTGGTTTGTGAAGTAATTCAGAAATTCAAAGCAGTTAGGTGTAGCCTGTGAGACACAACTGATTCAGTCCAAGCCACAATACAAGGGGTGTGATGAAAAACTCCCTCTTAGATGCAGTTCCCTTTTTAAACTAATATTATAATTAATTACAAAGCCGTCTCTGTCTGGGAAGTGTCTGTTGGCCTGTCCTGAAACTCTTTGAGCTTCATCAGAGGCGTTTTGCAGCAGGGAAATGCTTCCACTGTGTCCCTTATATCCCTCCTAATGAAAATATAGATTAAAGAGTCTATCAAAGGGCTAAGATAGACCAGAGCACTGGTCAAAACACCAGATAAATCCCTGACCGAGTCCTCTGCGTCTGAGGCATTGTCACCTTTGAGAGAGTAGTAGAGGTTCCTGAAACTGAAGGGGAAGAACAAAACTGTGTACGTCCCCAACACCAGACTCAGAACCCCTAAAACTCTCCTCCTGTTCTTCGTTTCATGCCTCATGGCGGTGCTCTTGTGGAGGGCTTTCCACGTGGCTGTGAAGAGACCCAGAAGAAACGGGGCAGGGAGGAGGCAGATGACAGAGAAAAGCAACAAGGAGAATCTGGTGTGGATCAAGAAGACGTAATCCAAAGTGGAGTAGACCAGTGAAAGGGTCCACATGCAAATTGAGATCAGGATGGATAACCTCGCACTGTTCTTCGTGCGGTACCACACTGGACAGGCCACCATTAAATACCTCTCTGCAGAAATCAGCAGCATGAAACCCAAATTGGAGGTCAGGCCCAAGCGGACAAACAGTCGTGCAATGCAGCGGGCCTTGACGAAGGGGTAGAAGGTGGCATCAAAAAACCTACTGATGATGAAGACCACCGTGATCCCGATCTGAATGAGATCTGACAGGAGCAGGTTTATGGCGAAGATCGGAGCTACTCTGTCCGTCCTGAGTAGACACAAGAGAGCGTAGCAGGCCAGGCAGACTTCAGGTAGTCCTACGAGGAATATCACCCAGTCCACCACAATGCCTATGGTATTAGTGTAATAGACAGGGTCTTTACCACAGAGAAGTGAAGCATTTTCATGTATCCCAGTCATCTTGCTGTTGTTGGACATCTTTAGAGTATCGACCTTGGTGCTTTCAGCTCTGCAGTTTTTCACAGTGAAGTTGTATTTTTTGCTGGTTCCCATTTATCGTGTCCACTCATGGTGAAACAGTGTGACTGGATTTAGCAGAGAGCCTGATAAAGTTGTGCTCATCAGATATTATAGTGGGTGTCACTTCCTGCGAACATAGAGTGTGACACTTCCTGCCAACATTCAGACTCAAACACATGACTCACACAAAAGGGCTAAATGAAAACACTGAGAACATTTTATAGTTGTTATATCCATAGAAATGTGTGTCCAAGTTAAATATTGGTGTCTTTTATGTTTGTTGAAGTGATACAACACCGGCTATACACTGATATTACATACTTAGGAACTAGCAAGACAATGTATCAGAAGAGGTTGAGTTTCTTTAATTGAATTACTTACCTTTGCATCTTTGATTTATTGCATTATTCCCACCTGTTTCCTGTTAGAGCAGTGAAGTTATTCGCTGTCATATCTGTTTCGTATGAATTTTCCTATACTTCCACACAGTAAGTAAAGTATGGAAGTGGAACATTATAAGGTATATAATGAAGTTTGTTTTAAGAAGTCTTTTATTTCATACAGTATTGCAATAGACTGACATTTTTGCTTTGGTTTAATTAATGTGAGGTTTCCATCTGATTCTTTTCATCATAGTCAAACTATGGTTAATCACAGATGAATAATTGTGTGAATACTACAAACCACAGACTGAATTCCATTCCAAACTATAGTGGTAAGCTACAACTAATGCAGTCTAATAGAACAGCTGCACAGTAAATCCTGCCCTTATGAGGATTAATATGTGCACTGTTTTGGAGAGGCGTTGATAAAACTTTACAGCTATTTTGGTATATCCTCATTGGTGTAAACGAGGTGGACAAAATAGTAGAAACACCAGACAGCAAAGCACAATACAGCAGCAGCACAAATTACAGACTCCTTCATACAGTTGAATCAACACCTCTCCAAAACAGTTTCAACAAAAACAGAGCATTATAATCCTCATAAAGTTAGGATTTATTGACTGCTTACTTAAGAGTCTTGAGCTTGCGTTTTTCAATTGTAAAGGAACAAGTGTCAAAGGAAAAATACAAGCTCCTCCCCCTCAGGTCTTAAAATAGGCACCTATGAAACTGTACACCTGCGTGTAAGTGTGAATGATATATGTACAGTGTATTCCCTAAAAACAGAAGAAACTGGGTTTTTTCAATCCCTCTACATGCAGTGAATATCCTGAGCTTCCTTGTTTACTGTATACCCTGTTGCTTTCTACACCTGTAGCATTTGTTTTTTTATGGAATCAGCCTGAGCCAGGTTATTTTTGTGGTTTTTAAGAGCTATGAAAAAAATACTGGTCTCTCAGGTATGTGAAGCACACCTCTTTTGAACTTGTAAGTCCGATGGCTTGGAAATTTACAATCAGTTAAATCCTCAAGTAGGTTAAAGTAAACCAGTGCTCATGTGTGCAGCTGCAGTTATACACGTACACGTACATGCACAAAAACTCAAGTCAGGAAAGCATGTGACAAGTCTTCTGAGAGCAAGTGTTGATTATTGTGCTGTGACCTTAATGGAAAACCGTTTACTTCAAAGTTACCTAATAAGTTTCCCCATGCCCCCCTCCCATCTCAGGGTCATGTGACCTCTCTGAGTCCGGTGCCATGGTTGAAGCAGACAGTGAGGGGGGGGAGGGGGGGAGGGGGCGGTGAATCTGCCGGGATTAGCCTCCACTAACCGCACTAACTCACCGATGGCCACAGTCTGCAAAAGCCAGGACACCAACAGGTAAGAACTCCCACTTTTGCTCTATACATTTCTTTAAAATTCTCATTAAATTCACTTTAGATTAACATATATGAGTCGGCGGTTGAACATGTAAAAGCAGAGCACATGGAGAGTAAATCAGGCCAACAAGCTGTCAAGGATGATCTCTTGATCCCCTGTGCTTGGGTCTGAGCTGAGTTAATGCTCATCTAGGATCAGTGTTACAACCCTTTACCCTTACCGTCATAACCAGCAAGTCCTATTTTTCTTTACGTATTTATCATCTATTCTAAATTATTATTTATTAAGTAAGTTATATGGTTACATTTCATCAATTGTCTCAGTAAACAGTAGTTTAGTTCAGTTCATGTGTTGAAGAGGTCTTGACTCAACTTTATGGTAATTGTTTTGGCCATTATTTGTAGTGTCGGTGTATCGCCTTACATTAGGTTATGAGGTGTTTCTGTTATTTTTGTCCTTCCTCTGTCCATTTTCCTAGTAATAGTGGTTACATTGTTAAGTATTCTATTCATAGAGCGCAGTAGGCAAAAGCCCAGTAGACAGGATTACTGGTCTGAGTGCACAGTTGGAGAGAACTTCCCCTGCTCAATACTAGCTGTGTCTTATTACACGTCACGGCATTATCACTTCTTGCAGGTAACAGCAGCACGTAACTTGTGCAAATGTTGTCTTTCATTTGGTGTTGCACAGTCCCACAACATAATGTCTGGTATAATCACTGACTGCAATCCAAATCATCTGTGGATTTTGTTAGGACGTTTTGTATGCATATGTCATTTAAGCAAAGTGTTTTTGATTTCTCTCTTGTGTATAAATCCACTCTTTAGTCAGTAGCCTTGTGTGACACACACATCCGGATCAGGGACCCTTCATCTGCTGCTATGGCATCCCTGGAGGAAGAGCTGACCTGCTCTGTGTGCCGAGACTTCTTCAGCCAGGCCCACCCCCTGCCCTGCGGTCACAGCTTCTGCCCCGCCTGCATCCGCGAGGCCTGGGCCGGCCAGAGCGAGGGCAAAAGTCGCTTTACCTGCCCCCAGTGTCAGGAGGAGCACAAGGAAGTGCTGTGCGATTGCTGCCCTCCCGAGGCAGAGGAAGGACAGTTGCCGTTGGCTGTCAAGACCTGCCTGAGGTGTGAAGTGTCGCTATGTGCCGAACACCTCCAACCCCATCTGGAGAGACCGGCGTTTAGCACCCACCTGTTGGTGGATCCGCTTGGGGACCTCTCCCTGCGAAGGTGCCCGACACACACAGAGATATTGCGCTACTACTGTGCCGATGAGAGGGTGTACGTGTGTGGTGACTGTCTGCTGGAGGGAGGCCATGCTCAGCACAGAGTGAAGGCGCTGAGACAGGTGGAAGAGGATCTGAAGGTCAGCTGGAAGACTGTACAGTATGTGTTTTTATGTTTGTTTGTCCATGAGTGTGCAGTTGCTCATATACAGTATGTTTGACTCCACAGGTCATTCTCCAGACCCTGTTCAAAAAAGCAGAGGAGAAGCTGAAAGATGGAGAGCGAATTCTCAAAGAGCATAAGAGTATTGATGCCACCGTGGCGGTGAGTGAAAATATTTAAACTGCAGGGGAAATGCAACATAATGACTCTCTTTGTAGAAGATGTTCTGTACAACCTGTGTTGCCCAAGTTATGACCCACAAGGGATCACAAATTTAAATCCTTTCCATGTATAACCCTCAGACTGGCCTCGTTCTACTGATACATTTTTTCAAATGGATCACATAGTTTGATTATGTCTCAGACACTGATCTGGCACCAACCACCAATCTGTCATTACTGGTTGCAGGACTCTCTGAAGCAGGATGACGCCCAGGTGGAGCGGCTGGGCTCGGACCTGCAGGTCCAGGTGAAGAAGCTGGTGGTCGCTCTGAGGCAGATAACCAAGAGGGAGAGACAGCAGGTCATTGAGCGTATTCATGAAGACTGCTCCAAAGTGAGAGACGAAATGAGCCAGACACTGAGCATCCAGCACTACCTGGCCTCGCTGCTGGGAGAGACGGACCCCTTCCTGCTCATCTGGGTAAGACTTGGTGCTGAACAGACACCAAGCTGCTGTATACCGCCAGATTTGTTGAGAGATAGGTCATATAAATGCATACAATTCTGATCATGATTGGAACTGTATTATTGTAGAAGTAGGGTAGCTGCTGTGAATAGTGATGGTACTGTGCTCTCAGTTGTGGAAATGAACCGTTGATACAGTTAAGCTTCTGGTGTACTAAGCAGAATCTCAACCCAGCTGAATCAGTCCACTTTTAGCTAACCATTTTTAGCCATTTATGCTAGTGCTAGTCTGTCGGTCAGTTCATCACTTTGGTCCAGACTAAAATATCTCAACAACTATAGAATGGATTGCCTTGAAATTGTGGACAGACATCCATGTCCCCCTCAGGATGAACTGTAATTACTTTGGTGAGCTCAACTTTTCCTCTAGCGCCATCATCAGGTCAAATTTTCAATTTGTCCACGACTTTGGTTTATGATCAAATACCTGCTATGTTAACATTTCCATCAGTCTCAGCTGTACTTTGTGTATAGTGCTTATTACCAAATGTTAGCATGCTAACATGCTAAACTGAACATGGTAAACATTATACCTGTTAAACATCAGTATGTTAAAATTGTTATTGTGAGCATGTTGCCATGTTAGCATTTAGCTCAGTACAGAGCCGCTAGCCTGGCTGTAGATTCTTAGTCTTGTTTGGTTTCCCACCTGTGTCTTGGTAAATACTAAACAGACACAACTTGGTGGTGTTTCCTATGTTGTCTTATGTGGCATATCTCACCTCTTGTTTTCAGTATTTCTCTGTAACATTAAATATTAATGAGAGTTAAACTCTCAAAAACTCATCTTATCTGTTTCACCTGGGCTGTATGCATGTGGTTTGATCAGATTTGATTGGCAGTGGCAGACAACCATGAGCAAACAACTCACTGTCATGAGATCCTGATTCAGATGCTGCTAAATCATGCTTGCTGCACTATGTGATGTCACTCATTTTCTCTGTCACTCATCTTTCTCTCTGAGCCCAAACCAGCAACATGAGAACAGATAAAACAGCAGAGACTGTGATCTCTGATGAGAACCAATCAAAACTGTTCTGTCTAACTTTGGCAGAAAATGCAGTGTTAATGTAGGGCCTTTAAACTGTCTGTTGTTATAGGACACTGTTTACTTTCACAGATTCACAGGGACATTTGTAATTCTTTCTGTAAATGAATCGTTTTATGTCCTTAACTCTTCTTTCCTCAGGCCTTTCAGTCAGATGACACAAAGTAAGTCCAGAACAAGTCAATGACACTGTGTATTGTAAGGTTCTTTGGTGACCTATGTCCCTAGATGTGTTGATGTGTGTGTGTCGGTAGGCAGTCTTTATATGTATGTGGGAGATAGAAGAGACAGTGAGACAAGAAGGGAGGAAAAAAATGAATGAATTAATGCAATTATTTCATTACACAAGCCTTTAATCTACATGTGCTCATTACTTAAAACAAGATCGTTTTCCTCCTGCAGTATGTGCTGTGCTCTTGTATTCTAGGTTACTAGCCGACCTGAACAGCCCACTTTTCATCCCCGATGCCATCAGTCTAGACAGGAAACACATCTTGGAGGACATAGAGAGCAAGTATAGAGACTTCATCACCGCCACCCTCCGCTGCCTCAGTGGACTCAAGAGGGAGCTCTGTGAGTGGCAGATGGGTGACACACACCCACCCCATTTATTTAGCTTTCTAAAAGGAATGGATTGACATTTTGGGAAACACACTTATTTGCTTTCTTGCTGAGAGATAGATAAGACGATTGAAACCACTCACTCATATCTGTCTATTAAATGTGAAGCTATAGCCAGCAGTTAGCTTAGCTTAGCATAGAGACTGGAAATGGGGAAACAGCTAGCCTGGCTCTGTGCAAAGTCCAACAAATAACCCTCCGTAAAACCACAACATGTCCTTTTCACACTTCATTTTTTTGTATGAATTAAACAAATGAGATATAATGTTTTAATTAGTGAATTTTAAAGCGGTTGGTAGGTCGGGTTTTTACCTTTGGACAGAGCCAGACGAGCTGTTTTCCCCTGCTTCCAGCCTTTATGCTAAGCTAGGCTAACTGTCTCCTGGGTTAGCTTCATATTTACGGCATTGACATAAGGGTGGTATTGATTTATTTTATTTTATTTACTTTATTGTTTTATTTCCCTCTGATACAGTCACCAGTCCGTTGACTCTGGACACTAACACGGCCCATCCTCTGTTGAGC
This sequence comes from Macquaria ambigua, assembly GCA_008360985.2. Classification (NCBI taxonomy): domain Eukaryota; kingdom Metazoa; phylum Chordata; class Actinopteri; order Centrarchiformes; family Percichthyidae; genus Macquaria; species Macquaria ambigua. Next base: position 311,792 of record VMKM01000263.1, on the reverse strand, counting down.
ATCTCTGATGACCTCCGCTCAGTGACGCGGGTTAAAAGTCGCTTACCCTGCGCTGCTCACCCCGAACGTTTCGACCACTGGCCGCAGGTCCTTGCCGTCCAGACCCTCTCCTCTGGGACTCACTACTGGGAGCTGGAGGCTGAGGGATTCTGGGATATCGGCGTCTGCTATAGAAGTATTGGACGGAAGGGGAAAGAGGGCAACGCCTTTGGGAACAACAAGGTATGTACGCCACGTACAGTAGTTGGTTTGGTTGATAGCACTTAAAGGTGATATATGTAAAATTTTAGCATTAATTTGATGAGTGGGGAGCCTCTGTTTGATGCCAGTGGTATATGTAGTGCTAGTGTTTTGACAATTTCTGAACGAACCCTTCCCTAGCATCACTCTGGGTTTGTTTTGTCTGGCTTCAGTGAAAATGAAAAGTTTGAACTCTTACTCATTCAGTCAGTGGAGAAACTCTATTCATTTGCGCTCAACAACAGAAAGCTCTTCCTGTGTGGTGCTGTAAAACAATCTTCCTTTTGTGTGCTAAAGCAACTCCACATTTTGACATCAAATCCTAAGGGGTGACACACAATGTAAGGCGCAGCACCATTGCTTGTGGAGACTGCCAACCCAATCAGCAATTTCTGTCAGTTATACTAATGTTTCAAAGTTGACATGGCACTATAGCTGGGTTTCCGTCCATATGCAGCGCAAAATTTTAAGCTAATTTCAAGAAAATCTGTGAAAGAAAATGCAAATTAATAAATGAATGCTCGTTTCCATCCACTACCGTTATGCGAATATTAGGAGTTGGTTAAGTTGAGATAAACAGCTGGTGGTGCTAACCCTCCAGTCAGGTTCCATTAAACCATTACAGAAGAAGAGAGCGCAATGAGATGAGGTATTTAAGAAAGTACCAGTCAAACCTCAAACTTTGAAAAACAATGTAGAAAATATGATGAAAATATGGCATTAATGAAATTTGAGGAACATTACACTATCTTTCTCTGTCTCTCAACAGCAAATCTTTACATTTAAGGAGCAAGAACTATTATATAATTATAATAAATATATAAATATAATAATATATATAAATTTGCTTAAAAACTACCAATTATCGAAATGGTTGCCAATTTATTTCCTGCCAATCGACTAATCAGTTAATCAGCTATTTGTTTCATCTGTAGTTTCAACCAAAAGGAAGACATGTTCCTTGATTTAAACACCGGTGTTAAATTTCCAGGTATCATGGAGCTTGACACAGCAGCATGACAGGAAGCTGGCCGCCTGGCACAACAGCAGGAAGACCCGGCTCACGTACCAAATGACTGGCAACCGGGTTGCCATTGCTGTGGACTACGGCGCGGGCACCATCACCTTCTCCGAGGTGGGACCATCTGGCAACCTGACCCACCTCCACACTTTCTCGACCACATTCACTCAGCCGCTGTGCTTGGGCTTTGGACTCTACAAAGCTGAGCTCAACAGCTGCATCTCTATTGTCAAAGTCTGAGGTGGAGAAAAGGGAAAGGAGGACAGAGAAAATAACGTTGATGGGCACTGGTCTGGTTTTACTTGGCCAAAGCCAAGACAAAGTGGTGTTGATTTATTTCCCCATGTCTGGAACAGCACAGCCCTTTGATGAAAGTTTTGCCATGAGCCTCTCTGATGTTTCGCTCCCCTCAGATCTCAGGCTGAGCTCATCTTCTTCCTCAACAAGGAGACAAAACCATGTCTCCTAAAACTGCGATCCGATGATATTGACATGGAAATGATTTCCAGCAGAGAAAAGTGAGAACGGAGCATTCGATGAGTGAATATGAGTGGATCCTAGTGGGACGGCAAATGAAGAGGCTCCTTTGAAAAGGGACAGAAATAGGTTGTTATGTGCTGATTAAAAATGCAGATGATTGGTGATTTTGCAATAATGTAAAAGAAGGTTGTAAATGTTGGTAACTTTTGATGCCAGAACTCATCCCATTCTTTCTTAAGCATCTCTGATGGTCTACCTCAGTTTGACTGAAAGCTTAATTATGTCTATGTGTGTCTATACATTAGGTCTTTTATCTTCATCAGGCTGGTTTATATGTGCATATGCTCAAAAACACCAAGTTAATACCTTCACAGAGAAATTGACATGTATATCCTGTTAATCCAGTCTGATATCTGCTTTAGAGTCTTGTAAAATAAGCTATCTAGCTCTACATAAAGCATTGGAGGGGTAAATGTTTTCCCATGAAAGTGCACAAGTTACAAAAGAAGGAGCATTTGATCCTTTTTAACTCAGCTTGAAAACACACAGGAAGGAATCACTGATTTGATTGGATATTAAAGAAAAAAGGAAAACAACTGCCACTCACTCGCTTTGCCTTGCTCTTTGAAGTAGCTCAGATGCCCAATTATCTTCCCATTTTTCTTTATTTCACTGTAAAGGTGAGTGGGCGGATGTAACATAGAGGGTGAGAAAGAAGCAGACGGAAAGGGGGGGTTGGCTGAGAAAGAGAGAGAAAGAGAAAGACAGTGAAAGAGAGCGAGAGAGAGAGATCAGAGCATACTCTGGCTTGGTTACGATCAGACTGACTGCCGTGCTGTGAAATAATGTGAGCAGGTGAGCAAGAGAACAGGGATCTTTGACCATATTTCGATACTCCAGCTGGGAGGAAACAACAGTTTTCACCTGCTATGGAATACAAGATTGTTCAGACGCAAACAGGTGATCATCAATTTTTTTATTCACTTAAAATACTAGGATTGTACTGCACAGCGACAATATAGTCGGGTCATTTTTAGAACACTTGTTGTTTTAAGGTGAATGACTGATCGTTTTGCAATAACGTGAATTCTTCTCCAACCAAAAAGCAGCTGTATTTGTGAGTGATGAAATAAGTTTCATTAAAGCTAAGAAAGAGATGTTTTCTCACATGCTGTTGCTCATCTTGGTTAAAGATAAATGAATGGTGTTTCAAAATGTACTGTTTGAAACTTAACGGCTCTAATCCCAACAGAAAGGCTGTTTAACTTGGAGGGAAAATAAAAGAAAAATGCAAAAAGTGACATAATTTTGTATGTATAACTACTATATGTGTCTAGAAGTGTGAAACAAAAGCACAAGTGAGAGAGAGAGAGAGTGTATGTCGTGTGAGGAGTGTTGGGGCGGGGGGGGGATACGTGTAAAAGACAGATGGTCACTCAGTGGAGTTGTTCCCCCACTCTCTCTCTCTTTCTCACTCCCTTCTGGGTCCTACATCTTTTCCCTGTCACCTCTCCAGAATCTTACCTCATCTGTTTTGTTTTTTTTCTCCCCTCACCTCTCCTCAGCATCTTTTATAGCCTCATCCTTCTCTCCATCGGTTAAAGACTGAACTCGGATCTTCACCTTATCTTTTCAAACCCTTTCTTCCCTTTCCCCAGCTACTTCTCTTCTGTCCTCACGTCTGGTTTTTTGCTGAAGAAATCAACTTGAAAAAGAGATTTTTTTTCGGTGATTGTCATTCTGGCCCCTGCTGACACAGCACGTATAGGACACTGAAGAGATTTGGGATTTGTGGGGGCAAACAAGAAGGGGATGATTGACAGCTATGGCCCATGAACAATTCTGAGTGTTTTCTGAATGTGATTTGGTTCTGAGACACATCTGCTTGTTCTTTTGCTGCTTGGGTGCATATTAATGTACTTTAGCTGGTACCAGTCAAAACTACATAGAGGTTAAAGTTTGGAAAATTTTCACAAAGGCAATTTGTTACCATAGCATGGTTGTTTTTATCTCAAGTTGTCCAAAGTGACACTTCTCAGCTTCTAGAGCAGAATCAATCAGAGATATTCGACTAAACATCCCAGGTTCAGTCATGCATCCCGGCTCAGTCACCTTCGACCTTCCCATACTGTTGGGTGTGCTCCTGTTGTGGGGACCTATGGAGTCCAGGAGCCAGAATGACACAGAGCCCATCATCCTTGAGGGGAAATGCTTGGTTGTATGTGACTCCACTCCTTCGTCCGAGCCCGCCGGTAACGCCCTGGGCATGTCGGTCCGCTCCGGCTCCGGCCGGGTGGCCTTCTCCGCCAGCCGCCAGACCAACCATGAGCCCACGGACATGAGCAACCGCACCATGATCATCTACTTTGACAATGTGAGTATGTGACTGCTTCAGGTTACTTTGAAAAATTGTCCATAGTTTAGAGATCATAATAGGTCAAATTGTGTTTCATCTTAGACCACCTCTCCCTATTTTACAGAATAGGATCTTTTACAGTGCCATGATAAAATAAGAGTTGATCCGTTTTTTTCACACAGCTTCTGTAAGCTTTTGTAGTCAGAAGTCTTCCAACAATAAGATGCACATATGATTAGAGTTCTTCTGACAGTGAGGTAAAATGCTAATGAGGTAAACACTGAACTTTTAGCCTGCACAGGCTGCATTTACATGGACATTTGGGGCTTTTTTTTGGATATGTAAATGTAAAAATATGACTCAGTATTTCGGGAGAAGTCTGACATCCAACTACATGGACAAAAAGAATGACCCACGTGACCCTGGAGTGAGCAGGTATGTATGTAGTTAGGGGAGGGGGGGAATCCTGTGACAACAGCCCCACTGTTTATCACCGGTCTTCCAAGGTTTTTTTTTTCTCTGCCAAACCTTGTAAACCCTTTTTCAGGTGTATATCACATTTCATCTTGCCTTCCTCCTTTATCTTCCTCCCTTGCTGTTGCATCAGATTTTGGTGAATGTGGGCACTCATTTTGACCAAGAGAGTAGTGTCTTCCTGGCACCAAGAAGAGGCGTGTACAGCTTCAACTTCCATGTTGTAAAGGCCTACAATAGACAAACTATTCAGGTACGATACCTCAATTGTGACACTTATAGTTTTCAATGCGGTGGATCAGCATGTTCTCTCTAACACCTTTCTTCTGTCTCCCTTAGGTCAGCTTGATGCTGAACGGCTGGCCAATGATTTCAGCTTTTGCCGGGGACCAGGACGTGACCAGAGAAGCTGCCACTAATGCCGGCTTGGTGATTATGGAGAAGGGGGACAAGGCCTACCTCAGACTGGAGAGAGGCAACCTGATGGGAGGCTGGAAGTACTCCACCTTCTCTGGGTTCCTGGTTTTCCCATTGTGAGGAAGGCGGAGGGGGGAGAGCAGGTTGAAGTGGTGGAAAGTTGATAGGAGGAGAATTGGATAGAGCAGGGGTGAGAATGAGTGAGAGAAAAATGAAAAGTGGTAGAAGAAAAGGAAGGCTTCAATCTTTTAACTCTTTATACAGTGCATGAGAGGATGTGTTTTATGCAAAAGTGGGATGAAGATTGTGCAAATTAAGATTATTCTCCCTTGAGGCCAAAAAAAAAAAACATTCAACATTCAGTAAACATGATTTATCTGTGGATTTAATTTGCTCTGTTTCTGTGTATACATATTTGTTGGGTTTGTATAAAAGATATTTTAATTGTGACAAAACTATAAAGTAGCCATGTGCAATGTGGGCTTCTGTGCTTTTTTCCATTCAGAATGTTTGAAACACTGCTGTGCTCCACATGGCATCCTGTCTAGCTAACAAACTCTCCAAACTTGCCCTTTATTCTGCAGTGTCGTATGACTGATGCTCCTCTATATGCCTGTTATTCTCCTGCAACAAATGTTTATTTACACAGAAATTTCTATTGAGGAGAAAATATAAAAATAAAATGCAATAAAGTTGGCTTTGTATATTGCTTTTATTAAGTGTACAGGACAGTTACACAGTTTAACCTGCTCGTGCAAAACAGTATTTCTCCTCCCTCTCATGGTGCTCTACCCAGTGCCACGGCAGCTGTTTGTAAATATAGCTCTCACCAGCAGAGTTGGTATTGGCATGGAGCAAGCAGAGCAGCGTGGGGCAGAGTGTAAGTGTGGTGAATAGCGGATACTCCTCGCGGGGCCGCAGACAGATGGAGGCTTTGGCGAGCAGGCAGGCTCTTCTCTACAGGGCTGCCATGGATAGAGTGGTGTGCTGTCACATGTAGTCACTTACGCTTCCCTGGTTCATGACCACCGTCTCTCTCTCTCTCTCTCTTTGTCTGTCTGTCTTACGTCAGAATCACACTCTCATGATTTTAGGACAGGCCAGTAACTATTTATGGAAATGGAGAACCAAGACACTGACTGAAGAAGCTTTAATGGTAATAGATTGGAGACTTTGTGGACATACTGTATACGGATCACAGTGACCTCAGTTGCTATGCAGGAAATTAGGGCCTCTCCTAATTTCTTTTCCCCATTTTTTAGCTATGTAATGTCATAGCCCATACATCGTTGTGACATTTAAGCTGAGGAGAACAGAAATGGTAAATGTGATATGAAAAATCAAGGCTACAAAACGGGCAACTTGCTCTGGGGCCCCAGACCATGAGGGACCTGCAAAAGCTGCAGGTTCCCTGTGCGGCAACTGGTCTGTGCTAATATCATTAATTATAACTTTGTTTGGGAATTTGCACCACTAAAATATATCATCTGACATGAGAAAGGCCTTCACGTTTGCCTTTATTACTGGATCTTGAGGTATTTAAGAGAGGCCCTGTATCTAGTTGTGACACTTTCACTTCATTATTTCAGCTTATTTTGTGCTTACATGGTGCATATTCCCTATACCACACAACAAACCTGCTGGTACCATACACAATGCACAGAAAATTGAGGGAACAGGGGGTCAATAGGGACCCATTTCTGCCCAGGTGGCCCCTAGCAGGATAATCTGACCATTCTTTAAATAAAAACTGAGAATCTAAAAACTGAAACGGCCATAACGGCTAATAATCACAATTCAGTCTGCAGGCACTAGAGGGCGCCAAAACCCCAATCATACAGAACTGAATCCCTCATGCAAGAGCACAAGCCATCACATTGGTACCCAGAAGAAAGCCGTTATTAATATCTCTAAATGTAATAATAATCAACAAAAATCCGTCAATGTGCCTACGGGTATTAGATATATATTTTTTAGAAAGTAATAAAGCAATATCACAAGACGAGGATGATTCCTGAGCTGAAGCCAATGTAATAAAACCGTGAAAAAACTGACAGTGTCATTCACAAACAGGCCTGATGGGTTATACACTCCGTTAACCCTTTGAGATGATTAAAGCACCGTCTATTTTTCTCCAGTCAGCTCTAAAGGGCCTGCGCTTTCTAGTGTGAGCATCTATGGCTGTAAAACGGCAACGTTGAAGATCACTCAGTCAAATGATCCCAGCTAGGCCGCATTTATTGTTTTCTCAACCTAACTATGGCTCTCATCCCGCCCAGACGCGGCCGTAGATATGAGAGATAGCTCGAACAGCCAATGAAATAGCCGTATGGTGCCGGCTTGGGAGAAAACGGACCAATCATCGTTTGATAACATCCGAGGGGCACGCTTTCTACGCTTTCTCTGGCAAGAATGTTAGTTCCTGCTCTTCCCTGGCCGTTTCCTGTAATCGTACAGTGTTGTGAGACGGAGAAAGCCATGTGTGTCGATGCAAAGGTAAATTTAGCACCCCGAAATTATTACTGTGAGAGTTAGGGCAGTGGTTATGATGGTTATTTTCATGTATTTTTGCCGAAAAATAGACGCAGACCAACCGAAACAGTATTGCGGCCTAACCCGTGTCTGAACGTTGACGGGCAATGGTTATTGTGGCACGTTGCTTTGGTTTGGTCCGGTTTGTTGATGAGATTGAAGGAGTCCGGTAGACTGAATGGTTGATAGTAAATGACAGAGAAGCGAGGTAACGGTTTTAAACACACAATACACCGTGTTTATAAGCCTAGATACGTTTTCGGTGCCACATACGCTTTTGTAATAGGCACTTCTTGGTCGCGGTACAAGCTAATGCTAGCCGACGGTTTTGTGAGAAAGACTGCAACATACGACCAGAGAGGAAAGCATCCTACCTCTCCAGCATCAGTACCCTCCTCGTCTGACTTCACTACCAACTATTTTCATTCACTGAATCTTCCCTGGGTAGTCTAGCTTTGTATATTACTATTGAAACTGCCTAATTTAGTTGTAGTTTTTTTTCTAAACCTTTAATATCACACTGAGACCGTTTTCTGGACAAGGTGGCCATGAATTAGATGTTATGTTCAAGAACAGTATATTTTTACAGTCCAGTGGCAGTCCGTAGTTTACTGGGCGTTATATGCCATTTTAACTTTTTGTTTTTTAACTTAATATTTGTTAAACGAATTAGTGGGGTGATGCTGTTAACTCACAGTGGGGTAAACGGGATAATTTCAGTCACATCTCTTAAGAATATAAATGTAAGTGTGTTCATACGAAAGTTGTCTGTGATTTAGTAAACTATGCACGTTCTTTCCTGTGGAATAGGAATCAAACTTAAATGAATGATGTTGATATGCATCAAAGAAACAGAGAAACAAATTTGGAGCTGAGAAGGAAACAATAACCAGAAGTTACAGGATTGCCTTTTGCCATGTAGGGCCACATTTGCCAAGCTTCTGTCTGCTCCTTGCTGTCTTTGTACACTTAAACATGCTTGTACTAACCATTGAATGAGGCACACCAAATTTCAGTTGTTGTATACAGGTTTGAGCTATATAATAAGCAGTACAGCATTTGTTTTATAATGTCAAAGTCATTAACGTGTGCATCATTGACCTCACTGTTTCTCCTCTTTTACCAGCTCTTTACTTAAAAGCTGAGAAGAACTGGACTGCGACTATTTAGCTTCAATCTCGGAGTCTTTTTAACATTGTGCCCGTCTCCCTGTGTGGAGTGGGCAAGATGGCAGACCCCATCATGGACCTCTTTGAGGACACACCCCTGTTTAACCTGGATGCCCTACCGGACGACTCCTTCTCTCAGGGCTCCTCAGACCCCGTGGAGGAGGCCCTTAAGCTGGCGTTGGGCCAAGTGGACCCGCCAGCCGAGCCTGAGCTCACTGTTAACGCGGGCCTTAATGTTCCTGTAGCAGCTCCTGCCCTCCCGGATCCTGCCCCCGTTCTTCAAGTCCCCACGCAGCAGCCGGTGCCAGTGGCGACTGCACAGACTGTTTCCATAGCTGCAGCTCCCGCTGTAGCCCCAGCTCCTGCCCCTGTTGATGCTGTACCTCAGATTCAGGCCCAGACCACCATACCCATTTCCAGCAACACCACCGTGGCCACCAGTAGCACTGTCCTGCTGAGCTCACCTCTGACTGTTTCCAGCTCCCCGGCCACCACCACCGCCACCACGCAGCAGCTCACACAGATAACACACCAGCTCACTCCACAGCAGTTAGCTGCCATCACACAGCAGGCGGGTGGTAAAATTGTCATTCTCAAAGGTCCCCAGGGTCAAGCCCAGGTGCTGCAGACTGTATCAGGAGCCACAGGCCAGACCAGTGGAAAGGTCATCCGAGTGTTGTCTGGCACTCCTCTTAAACCTGGCATGTCCATACTGCAGGGGGGGACAGTCTTGAATCAGGCGAGCCAAGGACAAGCTCAAGTCAAGGTGGGTGCTGCAGGGGTGCAGAGGCTGCTGCAGTCTCCCAACGGGCCAGTGAAACAGATGCTGCTGACCTCCATGCCCCAGCAGGTGCAGCAGACGCAGGGCCAGGCTATTCAGGTGCAGATCCCAGCCCAAGCACAGATGACTCAAGGCCAGACTCAAGTCCAAGTCCAGCCCCAGGCTGCCCAGATCCAGGTCCAGGCTCAGGGCCAGGTGCAGCTCCAGCCAGCCATGCAGGCCCAAACGCAGGTAAGCGCCACCTCTTCTGCCAAAGCAGACAGACTGCAAGGTGTCACACCTGGAGTGGTTTTATGGTTTGCTATCAGTGTCGCTGCTAAGTTTCACACGCTGTATTTTTAGGTCAGTCTTTTTCCTGAGTGTCATAATGAGTCTTATTCTATGTATCTGATTCTAGGGTGGCGAAGCAAAGCGGATCACGCTGGTTCTCCAGCAGCCCCCCCAGGCTGGCTCTGCTGTGCCAGCGGGTCAAGCTGTTACAACCCAACAGCAGGTCACACAAGTCCAGCAGGTTCAGACAGCCCAAGGGGGGCAGCAGCCCCAGGCCCCAGCTAGACTAGTGCTGGGTCAGCTCCCCGGAGGCAAACTGGTGATCCAGGGAAGCCAGCTAGCCGCCCTGACCCAGGCTCGCACGGCAGGCCAGGCTGGAGGGCAGCCCAAAGTCCTCACAATTCAGCTGCAGGTGCAACAGCAGCCCAACCAACAAGGAGGAGTTAAGGTGAGAAAGGAGTGTTTTAGTTTGGAAGTACCTGTTGGTTTAATCAGATTAGTGTTTTCCTACTGTACATGTAATGTCTTTTCACTCTTGTTTTTCCTCTGCTCTTGTTTGTGACAAATTACTCTGAGTTCTGATGTTCTCTTTTGTGATAAAGTGTCTCTTAAGAAATGATGCACACTACCAGTTATTCTCAGTTGATGCAAATGAAAGCAGGTGTTGAAGGTCTTGAATGTTACTGATATGAATAGAAACAAAGGCTTTTCCCAATACACTCAATACTGACATTTGTCTGCTTGCAGTCAAGTTTTCATCCATACCCTAGTAGTAAATTATTTAAAATGGTGTGTTCTGAAATCTGACCCCCCCGTGACCTATTGCTGCCTGGCAGAATGCCCCCAGCTACCACTACAAACGTCTCTGTGTGACTAATATTTTAATTTGCTGACATTTGTGTTGGACCAGAGCAGTTGTTTCATATGTGCAAACTAACTATTGCATGTACTGTTACAGTAAACCACAAACGAACAATGGCTACTTCTGTGTAGCCGGGACAGATCAGTCCAAATGATGAACATTTTTCACATTGACTCTGCTAACTAGTATCTATTATCAGTTCATGTTTATGCTAGCTTCTTGTATTAGCCATATAAGGACATTCATCTTGCATCAGCACACTGTAGCCAGTGAATAGAAAGAAAACAGTAGGAGTTTTATATCAGATTTCCTCTTGTCCTGAATGGTTTCAGGTTAAAAATCAGCAATGTGGCTCTTTTATATCCAGCAGTAGAGTCAAATTTATTGTTGGCTCTTAAAGTTACATATCCTCCAAATATGTTCCACATAACTTCCACATAATCGTTAATCATAATGTAGTTGCTAAATTATCACAGCATCATTTAAGATATAAATATACATTGTGTGTGTGTGTGTGTTTCTGTTTGCAGCCACCTTAAAGCAACATGACAGCATTTTGTCAAATATGTTTGTTTATCCGAAGTTCGAGATGAAAAGATCAACATCAGTTTCATCTCCGTACATTCAGAACAGAAATTGGTCCAGGATGTGTTTAGCCCAGCTTAGCACAAAGTTTGGAAGCAGATGGAAACAGTTAGCTGTAACTGCTTTGCTGTGTTACATCTAACCTGACATTGGCTTGTTAGGTTTTTACTTGACCGGTCTCTTCTTCCGCCCTCACAGTACCAGCTGGTCACAGGAGCTGGCAATACTGGCAGCCCACAGGTATTGCAGATCACGCAGGGCCAAGGAGGACAAAGAGTTGCGGTGCCACTCAAAATGCTTCTGCAGCCACAGGTAGACCTTCAGACTTGCATAAACATTTTTTTGTTAATGTACATTAGAGGGGGGATTAGGGGTTTCTTATAAAATGTGTCAGAAAATCAGAAAGTGTTCTGCACTCTTAAACATTCTCCTTCACACAGACAAGCTCAGTATCCTCCTCTGGCGGCACAGTCTCTGTGGTGAAGGTCATCAACACGTCGGCTGCTGGCCCTTCCACTACAACCACCACTCCGTCCCAGGCCATCCGCATCACCAAGGCCCCTGGTGAGCCTGCCTCTGTGCGACGAGTGGAGATCCTGTGCAAGCAGGAGAAAGCAAACCGCATTGTGGCCGAAGCTATCGCCCGGGCCAAAGCACGTGGCGAGAAGAACCTGCCCAGAGTCCTGAACCAGGATGAGCTTCCATCCACGCAGACCTCCCCAGAAACCGGGGGCACTGTGACTGTGGTGTCTGCTGCTAAGAAAAAGACCAGCAGCGGAGGAAGCAAGAAGAAAAGTCCTGTGGCCGGAGGAGCGGCGCCCAAAACCGCAGGAGGGGCCGACAAAAAGAGCAAAGCCAAAACACCAGGGACACCTGGAGTGGCTGGAGGCACAGTAATACCTGGGGCTGGGAACAAGAGCAAAAGCAAGACTAAGACAAAGTAAGTGATATGTATGTGAGGGAGGGAATCATTTGAATGTAACTTATCTCTATATGTTTGGAAAAGTATAAAACAATATTTATTACTGTCCTTTTGTTTTCTGTCTTTGTCCTTCCTCTCTCCCCCAACCTTCCCGCAGCACTATTACTCTAGTGGGAGCAAAGAAAAGAAAGAGAAATGTGTCCTCAGACCACTCTGATGGGGAGTTGAGCCCTGCCTCACCTGCTGCGCTGGAGGATGACTTGATTATGGTACAAACAAATACAAGGTCCCGTAAATAAGATCAGCATAGAGCTGCGGTTATTGCTTCAGTGTGAAAGCTGCAGAATCAGGAAGTGTCATTACAAGCTCATCCTTTGTTAAAATAGCATCAATGTTTTTACTTTATTTCTGGTTGTACTAATTAGCGGCATGTGCATTCTGACATTGCCAACACCCAAAACATGTTTAGCCTGTGTCCTGCACAGACCAGTTTGGCTGTTTGCGCAGCAGCAGGGTTGCTGTGGAGCCTTGTTGCCTCCCCACGAGAGGGTGGCACATGCCCATTTAATTCCTGGCACATGCTAATTACTAGAAATCATGTTTGAAAAGTGAACTGACCTCTGATGGACCTACGTCTAGTGGTGCCTGGCCTTCACACAGTAATTCAGTGGTTCTTGTGGGAGACTACTAGAATTCAAATGTGACTAGAGCATTCAGAATGTAAACAATTAAAGGATGATATTGTCTCAAATGACAAAACTGATATGTAGTGAAACCTGTTTTAGCTGGGCCAGCCTGTCAACACAATTTACAAAGCATGCTTCTGTTTTTTTGTGTGTGTGTGTGTGAGACGTGTGCCCATGTGGATTTGTGTTTTCATCTGCTTGACCTTTTTAAAAACCCACTCAACTTTACACCTTTGTCCTCTGGCCAGAAGAGGCGCTCCAATCGTGTGGTGAAGAGGAAGAAATACACGGAGGACCTGGACATCAAGATAACAGATGATGAGGATGAGCAGGAAGACGTAGACGTTACTACAACGGCGACGGCTGTGGCCTCCATCAGTGGCGGGACAGCAGCGCAGCTTAAACAGGAAATGGAGCTGGACGTCGACGGGCAGCCTAGCATGCAGTTCTTTGTGGTGAGTGTGGAGGTTATTTCTCCTCTGGTGAGATGTTTATTTGCAATGTTGCATGTAAATATTAAGAGGACTGAAGGTGTGTACGTCAACAGTCTTCAGTGTGTTACTTTTTTTATTTTTACAGGAAAACCCAAGTGAGGAAGATGCCGCCATTGTAGACAAAATTCTGTCTATGAGGTTAACAAAGAAGGAAGTATGTTTATTCCATTTTTTATTAAGCTCCTGTAAAATTCTTTAATTCATTAAATTTAATCTCATTTTTAGAATCGAAAAACCCCAAAAACCTGTTATTCTCTCCAAGGTGTCCCAGGGCCAGTACACCACTGTCGAGGAATTCTTTGTGAAATACAAGAACTAGTGAGTTTTAATAGTTTTAATATCTCGATGAATGACTTCTGCCTTGGCACTTGACAATTTTTGTCTCTTGAGGAGACATCCGAATGAGTAAAACGTGCCTCTCTTGTTCTCAGTTCATACTTGCACTGTGAGTGGGCCAGTTTGGAGCAGCTGGAGAGAGACAAGAGGATCCATCAAAAGCTCAAGAGGTTCAAGACCAAGCATGCACAGATGAGGCACCTCTTCCAGGAGGTGAGAGGGAAGCGCATGCTGAAAGCTCTTCTTTTAGGATGCCGTTCAGCTGCTTGAACTCTAAGTATGTGCATATTTCTGCTGTCTCTGACTCTGTGGTTCTCTTCAGGATGAGGAGTCTTTTAACCCAGACTATGTAGAGGTGGACAGGATCCTGGATGTTTCCCACAGTGTGGACAAGGACAATGGCGAGGTGAGAGGCCAGGCCTGATCAAGAAATCAATTTTAGAGCTGGACTAAAGAGATGAGCCGTTACTCTTTTGGTTGTGAAGCTGAACTCTTGTGCTGTTTTTGTCTTTCAGAAATATGACCCATTTCTTCATTTTATGTAGTAACATGCTTTAAATAGTGAAATACTTGCTTTCACTCTTTTCCCTCCAGCCCGTTATCTACTACTTGGTGAAGTGGTGCTCTCTGCCTTATGAAGACGCCACTTGGGAACTGAAGGAGGACGTAGACGAGGGCAAAGTCGAAGAGTTCTGTAAAATCCAAAACCGACAACCTCGCCTGAAGAGAACGGTGAGCAGTGAAGTGGAGGATAGCCCGGAGCAGTTTTTAACGTTTATTCCTAAGCACCTGGTTTTTATGCACATTCTCAAAGTGCTCATAGGAAAAACATGTGAGATAAAGGCAAAAAGTTTCCACTTGGCTCAAGTGTAAAAACGTGGCTCATCAATAAAGAGACAATGCAATGGATATGGATGGAAAAGATCTTTTAGAATACAAAAGTACATGCTTGTGTTTCTATTGCGGCCAGGGCATTGATGTCCCAAGACCAGAAAGTAAAGGCTTCCGGTGGCCTCGGACAAACGCCATTGGGGATGCAACTAATGATTATTTTCATTATCGATTAATCTGCCATTCAAATGCCATTCAACTGACTTAAACAACAAACCGCAGGTTTCCTTCCTTCCAACATAGGAAACATGGATAAAAAAATAACTTAATTAAATGTCAGAAACCTGTAACATGACGAGCATAGGCATGTTTCTTGTGTCATCATGCCCTCCATTTTTTTCCCTCTCTCCCCCTCAGCCACGGCCGTCTGCCAATTCATGGAAGAAGTTGGAGGAGTCCAGAGAGTACACAAATGGCAACACACTCAGAGAGTACCAGCTTGAAGGAGTCAACTGGCTGCTCTTCAACTGGTACAACAGGTATTTATCACACGCAGGCACATACAGTCCATGGTCACCTGTAGCAAAGTGCATTTTAAAGTCACAGTCAAACTGGATTAGTTTAACTGGGTATGGTGCTGTAATTAAAGTAGTAGCAGTAGCAACTTCAGAATTAGCATTATAGTAGAGCAAAACATGAAGGGACAACATGACGTAGGCAATGTGTCATCTATATTCTGGAAAAAGTTAGTCCATTTGAATGATGCTTGTTAATTGCTTCTCCCAAGGCTTCACTAATTACTCCCTGTTCTTTGTCTCTCAGGCAGAACTGTATCCTGGCAGATGAGATGGGTCTGGGGAAGACCATCCAGTCTATTGCGCTGCTGTCCGAGATTTACGCTGCTAACATCCAAGGCCCCTTCCTGGTCATTGCTCCCCTCTCCACCATCACCAACTGGGAGAGGGAGTTCTCCACGTGGACCCACATGAACGCCATTGTCTACCACGGCAGCCTGGCCAGCCGACAGATGATCCAGCAGTACGAGATGTACTGCAAGGATGACAAGGTGGAGTTATTGATTCTGATTGTTGTTGATTAACTTTACTGATGTTAAATATGTGTGTCTAATTAAAAGTGTCATTCTGTCTACAGGAGCACTTGATCCCAGGCGCGTACAAGTTTGACGCCCTCATCACAACCTTTGAGATGGTGTTATCTGACTGCCCAGAGCTGAGGGAGATCTCCTGGCGTTGTGTGGTCATTGATGAGGCGCACCGCCTCAAGAACCGCAACTGTAAGCTGTTGGACAGCTTGAAGATGCTGGATGTGGTGAGTGGACCACAGCCGAATGTGGATTTCGGACCTAAACCAATGGTCAGATGTGTAAAGAATAACAGGATGTCTGCTAGTCTTATGGTTAAATGTTGCACTCAAGAAATACACGCAGTTTGAATTGGATTTAAAATGTTGCTTTTCCTTTATGAACTTTGCAGTGAGAAACCAGAAACAGATTGACATTGAAATTCACTTTGAATGGATTTTCAAGGATTTTAGGACTAACTTTTCCTCTTCTGTTGCATTCCATTTTCCTCTCCCTTTTATTTCCCTTTCTTCTGTATTGTCCCCTTCTTTTATACATCTTCTTTTTTTTTTCATTCCCTCTCTGCCTGATGAATATTGGGTCCTACCTCTTCCTTCTCCCTCCGCTCGCTCTCCTCCCTCTTTCTCTACCGGTGTTGTTTGTGTTGTGTGGTTTCTCCCAGGAACACAAGGTGTTGTTGACCGGCACTCCTCTCCAGAACACTGTGGAGGAACTCTTCAGTCTGCTTCACTTCCTGGAGCCTGCTCAGTTCCCTTCCGAGACTGAATTCCTCAGAGACTTTGGAGACCTCAAAACAGAAGAACAGGTGTGAAATATACACTCATGTTGGCATTGACACACATTTATCAATGTTCTTTGTCTTGTGCATCTTAACATTTTACTGGTATTGTATAGATGTCGCTGAGCAGTTCTTTTAGTTTTTTTCTTTTTGGGTCCACAGGTTCAGAAGCTGCAGGCCATCTTGAAACCCATGATGTTACGAAGGCTCAAAGAGGATGTTGAGAAGAACTTGGCGCCCAAACAGGAGACCATCATTGAGGTTAGTGTAAAATAGAGTCCATTCGATGTAAACTCGGTGCTGTGTTAGATCTGAATGACACAAATGAGGCAATAAATTGATTCTTTGACTGTGCTTTCTTTCAGGTTGAGTTGACAGACGTCCAGAAGAAGTATTACCGGGCCATCCTGGAGAGGAACTTCAGTTTCCTCAGTTTAGGGGCAAACAGTAACAGCAACGTCCCCAACCTGCTCAACACTATGATGGAGCTACGCAAGTGCTGCAACCACCCCTACCTCATCAATGGTATTGCATCACAATATTAACTGTTGATGAGTTTAAATATATCCTCTTTCCTGATGTTGACTGTGATTGACAATGTTTGTTATATTCAGGCTCGAAAACGTTCAGCTGTACATCTATTTCCAATAATAATCGACTTGAATCGTGCCTTACTGTCCATATAATCATTTGAAGTTAACTGTTAATGTCACCGTGTGATATTTTACCCAAGTTGATGATGATGAATTTGATTAGCAAATATGCATCACAATACTTTAAGGCTGCACAGTAGATCAGTGCCATTCCACTTGTGAAAAGCTAGCATAATTAGATGGCATAATAACATTTAATCTCTCTCGTCCAGGCGCAGAGGAGAAGATCGTAGCGGAGTTACGGGAGGTGTATGATCCCCTGGCTCCCGACTTCCATTTGCAGGCCCTGATCCGGTCGGCCGGCAAGCTGGTGCTACTGGACAAGCTGCTGCCCCGCCTCAAGGCTGGTGGCCACAAAGTGCTCATCTTCTCCCAGATGGTGCGCTGCTTAGACATTTTGGAGGACTACCTCATCAACAAGAGGTAAGAGGGTCATAGTGATTTTAATGCATCTGATGAGTTTTAAAAACTTAAAAAATATTGCCATAACCGTTCAAAGTATTTTGAGGACTTATGTGATGTGTTAATGTAAGGTATGTGAACTACTTTTTTACAGATACCTTTATGAGCGAATTGATGGCAGAGTGCGTGGGAACTTGCGACAGGCCGCCATCGATCGCTTCAGCAAGCCTGACTCAGACCGCTTTGTCTTCCTGCTGTGTACCCGTGCTGGCGGCCTGGGTATTAACCTCACTGCTGCTGACACCTGTGTTATATTTGACTCTGACTGGAACCCTCAAAATGACCTGCAGGTACAAAATTATGCTGTACTGTCTGCTATACAGTTAGTTCAAAACAACAAACCATCTTGACATTAATTTCTTTGTTTACAAACTCTTTTACACGTATGTTTTTATGTTCCAAACTCTGAACCATTCTCATCTTTTTATGTCAGCACCTGCATATGAGGCTCTTTTGACCATTCTTTTATTCTTCCACCAGGCCCAAGCACGGTGTCATCGTATTGGCCAGTCTAAGGCGGTCAAGGTCTACCGTCTGATCACTAGGAACTCCTATGAGAGGGAGATGCTGGATAAAGCAAGTCTGAAGCTTGGCCTGGACCGTGCCGTCCTGCAGAGCATGAGTGGCAACAAAGACAGCAATGTCAACGGGGTAAGAAAACCTACCGGCCATTAACTCAAACTGCCAGCTCCTTTTTAGGTTGGTCAGTTGTATGCCGTCTTGTTTATTTTGAAGAATTAGTTTGCTTAAATCCAGTTTGAGCCGCTTGTGTAAACAACTTTCTACGTCCCCTTTAACAGATCCAGCAGTTCTCCAAGAAGGAGATTGAGGACCTGCTGAGGAAGGGGGCCTACGCCGCCATCATGGATGAGAATGATGAAGGCAGTCGCTTCTGCGAGGAGGACATCGACCAGATCCTTCAGCGAAGAGCCACCACCATCACCATCGAGAGTGAGGGCAAGGGCTCCACGTTCTCCAAGGCCAGCTTTGTGGCCTCTGAGAACCGCAATGACATTGCCCTCGATGACCCTGAATTCTGGCAGAAGTGGGCCAAGAAAGCCGACATAGACATGGACTCCATCAACCGAAAGGTAAGATCATCCAAGGCTTACAGTGCTGATTGTCACAGCATGTAAAATACTGTAGATTTCTGTGTGTTATCTAGTTGTATTCTTGTATGTTGGCTTGTATATTAAATGCTTATATATTGCTTGGAGTAATATGTAAGTGACTCAAAGTTACTTCTCCCCCCTACAGAACACCCTCGTGATCGACACTCCCAGAGTCCGCAAGCAGACCCGCCAGTACTCCAGTTTACGAGGTGAAGGCGGAGACCTGTCAGATCTGGACAGCGACGATGAGTATCCACCTGCCAATTCCAGACAGTCGCGTGCCTCCAGACGCTCCGACCGCCACAGTGGAGGGGGTTATGGGCGCACTGACTGTTTCCGGGTGGAGAAACACCTGCTCGTCTATGGGTACGTAGACTTCGCTAATAGTTTTTATGTGCTAGATAGAATTTTTCAAATGTTTCATTTCTACTCCTGTCCCTTGTTCTCACTCTCTTACCTCTTTTCGTCTTCTCCAGTTGGGGTCGCTGGCGGGACATCTTATCCCACGCCAGATGTAAGCGTCGCCTGAGCGAACGTGACGTGGAGACGATCTGCCGCGTCATCCTGGTCTTTTGTCTGCTCCACTACCGTGGCGATGAGAACATCAAGAGTTTCATCTGGGAGCTCATCACACCGCCAGAGAACGGACGTGAACCCCAAACACTACTCAACCACTCTGGTAGGAGATGCACACAGATTCACTTCCTCAAACTGAAAAAGTGGATAAATGAGTTTGTTTGGAGGAGAAAAGCCACATTCCTACTTAATCTAAAACCTCTTTCCTTGTTTTATGTTGTCTGTTGAAATGTCTATTAACATGTTTATTAACCGTATAATTGTTTTCCCTGTTTAGGCCTGTCTATCCCTGTTCCAAGAGGCAGGAAGGGTAAGAGGGTAAAGGCCCAGAGCACATTTGATGTTCAGAAGGTGGAGTGGATCCGCAAGTACAACCCCGACACCCTGCTTCTGGACGACAGCTACCGCAAACACCTCAAGCACCAGTGCAACAAGTCAGTGAAGCCCAGTCAGCTGTGTTTTGCTGTGCATCCATGTTCAAACACTAAAACCTCTCCTCTCTCACTTCAGGGTGTTGCTGAGGGTGCGTATGCTCTACTACCTGAAACAGGAGGTGATTGGAGAACACGCCGACTCCGTCCTGAAAGGGGCTGACATCAGGTATCTAACACTGCCCTTTATACATTAAGCCAAACACACGCACACAGGCTCAATTACTGAAGTTCACTGTGATACACTTGAACATAGTATGCCATGCGTTCATGTTTTTCCTCCAGGGATGTTGATATCTGGATGCCCGAGATGGAGCAGCAGGAGGTACCTGCAGGATGGTGGGATGGTGAGGCAGACCGCTCACTGCTTGCTGGCGTATTCAAACATGGTAGGTTTTCTCTCTAGGGGGAAGATTTGTTATGTCTTAAATACAAAATTGTGTCTTTCTCAGTGGTGGTCACATATTTATGTCCAAACCCAACCCGACAGGCATTCTGTTTACTATGTCTGAACCCGACCTGAGCCCGACACAGTTAATGTAAGCTGAAGCAAATCGAAATGCCTCCATGCCATCGATTTCCCTGCATGGTTCTCTGTAGTTTTTTAAACTTCCTCGATGACAAATTTAGTTTGATGTCCTCCATCCTTAGCCAGGCTACATGAATATTTACTGCCTATGTGTTGCGTTCATGCGTTGTCACATAAATAACAAACCCCAGCACTGAACAGGAAGCACCATGTCAAGTATGACGTGAGGAACCCGACCCAAACACGAACATCATTTCAAAGTTTTTGTCTGAACCTGAACGGGTCCCGTTGGCCACAGGTTGGGTATCCACCCTCTAGTTGTCATGTTCACCATTATTGTAAGGTGTCAAGCTGCTTCCCCAGATCTGGAACTACTGTTGAGCGTTTTTTATTTATTTATTTTTTTTGGGTCATTTAATAACCTTGACTCTATCTCTTTTACCAGGTTATGAGATGTACACCACTATGCGTGCCGATCCCTGCCTCTGCTTCCTGGAGAGAGCTGGTCGGCCTGATGACAAGGCCATTGATGCCGAGCAGCACACTGGTGACGCCGAGCTGGGAGACGAGTGAGTGATCCAGGCTAATGGGGCCAATTAAAACTTATTTGCTTGTAAATTTCTAGCAGATTTAGAAGTTAAGTGGACATTTTCACATTTATGTCAGTTTCAAAGTTCCCCAGTCATTATAGCTTGAATTAAAATGGTGCTTTAATGTTTGTGCTGTACAGTGCTGACTATGATAAGTACTCGGAGGACCCAGAGTTCAAGCCTGCGTCAAGACATGCCAAAGATCTTTTCGAGGAGGTACGAATCTGAGCCATGACATTGAAGTGGTTCTGTCTGCACTAGTGGATTTGCAAAGACTTGGTTGAATATTTTGGAACTGAACAGTAGTGATAAACAATTTGAATGAGTCTCTATTTGACCTTGTCCTCCAGCCTGACTCCATGAACGTGGACGATGAGATTTCTGTGGAGGACAAGGTGGGGCCAGTGATCACAGAAAGCTTATCCAGTCACAGTGGTGCATGTGACTGGCCCTCCAGCTCGTCACTCACAGCGCGGCTGCGGCGGCTGATCACAGCGTATCAACGCAGCTACAGGCAGGAGCAGCTCAAAATTGAAGCAGAGGCAAAGGGCGACCGCAGGCGCAGGCGGTGTGAACAGGCCAGCAAGCTGAAGGAGATCGCACGGCAGGAGCGCCAGCAGAGGTACACTGGTGTTACATTATTTTCCGTCTGCAGTGGCTCAGAAAATTATGATTATACATAGGTTTTTCACAGGCTAATTAATGTCTCAATTCAAGGCTTTTACTATAGAGTGATGCAGGAATGAGGCCTAAAACCCAGAAATGAGTTGCATTTTTGCTCTTCCGGTTCCCTCGTGTCAAAATCAATGGGTTTTTGGTTAGATGCCTGAAATAAGGTCTGTGGTTAACACAAGCTTAAGAGATTTTCATGTTTTGTTCTACAACATAAATCAGTAAATACCCCATTCGTCAATTTTGAAGTTTTACGTGTCTTAAAAAAAGCAGTTGCTAACAAGTGGCTAAATGAGACTACAGAGGTTGTCGGGGACATTAAACGTCATCATGCTGAACACAGAAACTCATCTACTCACTCGTCCGCCTTTACAGCCTCGTTGTGTTTGCAAACTATTCTAACTCAAACTTTCCCAAAGGCTCTTGTAGAAGAGGTAAACGCGCAAAATCAAATTACAAGTTGGAAGCTTGGTGGTGACGGTGAAGTCATGCAACCGTGGTATAGTTAATTTATAGCCTAACGTTAGCTTTTTACTTCTGGCGATTATCTTGCTGAACAAAATGTGCAAGTATCATAAACTTTTGGCTTTTTGTCAAGGGAACCAGGGCGATGCTAACTTCCAGGTTGGCCTACAAAAATACGTCATCCCTGCAGCACTATGCGTTATAAGAGTGTGCAGCACTCATAGTAATGTTGGCTTTAATTTGTTAATTAATGCTATCAATTCAGGCTCTTTCCTCTTTCTGTTCTGTTCTATACATTTGTTCACATTAAGGCATATCTTGGTGCATTACAGCCACCTGTAGATCAGGGGAATAGTGGGAAATCATTGGCAGGAATGTCTGTAGTGTCACCCACGTGCATGTGAATGTGCGTCCTGGTGTGCATGCACGAGACGAACAAATCAGGGAATCACTCATACAAAAACTGCTCCACAGCGCTACTAGAGGTCAATAACTCCACAGGTTACCTTTTAAGATGTTGGGGCATGCACCATTATGTTAGTGGAAGGTTGGACAATTAGTGGAGTGAAAGTAAAGTAACTTAGCATGCCACTACAGCAAAGATGTGTCAATATGGGTTTTTGTCGATATATTCAATATTTCCCTTCCCTTCTGTCTTCCTCCCAGGTGGACGCGTAGGGAAGAATGCGACTTCTACCGTGTGGTCTCGACTTTTGGTGTGGAAAAGATGAAAAAGGAGTCAGGTCTTCCGGAGGGTGGTGACCCTGATTTTGACTGGAACCGCTTCCGTACCTTTGCTCGTCTGGATAAAAAAACCGACGAGAGCCTCAGTCGATACTTCCGCTCTTTTGTCTCCATGTGCCGGAGAGTTTGCCACCTGCGCCCGGGCCGTGGTGAAGGTAACTGCTGCTACACATGCTGTCTGTTAAAATAGACACCACTTATCTGCTTGTGGGGACTTCTCAATGTTCAATCCAACACCATGTAATTAGTGGGCTACAGAATTGAACTCTTCTCTTGGTTTAAACTACATATTTTAACTAGTGACTCCAATATTTATGCCATTTTTGATAAATCCAGGCTTTTGTACTCTTGATATGTAAGTGTACAGTTTTTGGCAGTTTGATAAAAGGAGAGCGTTTTGAGTTTGCAGGCACATAACAGTAAATATCTTTTCTCTCATCCTGCTCAGATCCATCAGAGCTTTCCCAGACTGTTGCCCCCATCACTGAGGAGCGTGCTTCCCGTACCCTCTACCGTATTAGCCTCCTGCGTCGCCTCCGTGAGCGAGTCCTGCCCCACCCCTGCCTGGAGGAGCGTCTGCCTCTGGCTCCGCCCAGCTCCGAGCTGCCCGCTTGGTGGAATATACGGGAGCACGATCGTCAGCTGATGCTGGGCGCTGCGCTGCATGGCGTCAGCCGTACTGAGCTCTCCATCTTCTCAGACCCGCAGTTCACCTTTAGTCAGGCTCGGGATGAGTTCATTCAGAACCAGCAGGCCCCACCCCCTCCACCTCCACCCCAGGCGCCGCCCATCATGCCCCTCAGCCAACCGAAGACTGAGGAGGATGTTCCTGGTGTGAAGGAGGAGGGAGCTGAAGATGACGTCCGGTTGCTTGGAGGTGTAATCGATGCCAACCTGCAGAGCACGCCCTTGAGTCACCATGATGGCAAGGCGCGAGGGCAGGGCTGGAGCTTGAAGAGGAGCAGGGGGAGGGACGGAAAAACAGGAGGAGGAAGGAAGGGAGAGGGAGGGTCGGACTCTGATTCGGATTCGGATTCAGGTTCATCGTCATCCGAGCGATCAGGCAGCAGTGATGAAAGTGGAGAGAGTGAGGAAGAGGTGGAAGGAGGTAAGTTGTTCATTAAAGAGAAAAAGGTTTAATGCTGCAAGAGTAAGACAACAAATTGAATTATTTTCCCTTTTTCTTCTTAGCAGGCATGAAGCTGTGTGACGTGGATGATAATAGTTTACTCTCCATGACTCCATCTCAGGATGGCATTCCTCCTCCTGATCCTCTCAGAGTCGATTGGCCCAAGGTAATTAATGTACAGTTTACTAAATGTACGTCTAAACTTGATTTTCTCTTGAAGGAAAAAACCATGTGTTTTTTTTCTTGTTGTGAATGACTCCCTTTTTGTCTCAGGACCGTGTGTTGATCAACCGTCTGGATAGTTTGTGCACACTGGTGCTGACCGGTCAGTGGCCCTCGGGGCGGCGCTACGTGCCTGAGGCTCAGCTCAACCCGAGCTCAGAGCTGGCGGGAGACGAGATGGCCTACACAAGGGTGATCCGTAAACCCAGCGGCACGCCTGGTGGCCCCGGGGCAGAAGGAGATGATGGAGAGTTCACTGTCAAACTGCTCAAGGTGAGAATACAATGGAGGATGAAATGATATAATTTCAGGCATAGGCAGGCAATGAAAATATGCAAAAACTAACATTCTGTTGCTTTTGTTTGCTATTAACATAATTTCACCTGTATGAATGTATGAGAGGTTTTTAGTGCAAAGTCAAATAATTATGTTTAAAATCAAAAACACACTATATGGTGCAGCTGTGATGTGTAGTTCATGGCTAAATCTCTGTCTGTCACCCTGTCAGGAGGAGGGGCTGAAGCTGACCTTCTCCAAGCAGGCCCTGATGCCCAATGGGTCTGGGGGAGAGAGCAGCAGCCGCAAAAGGCGCAAGGACCAAGAGGTACATGTATCAGGTTTACATGTGTCCCCCTATAGTACAGGAAGATGCAAAAACTGCTTTGGATTTCGTTTGCTAACTCTTTTGTTTTTGTCCTTCTCTCTTTTTAGTTATCCGACCCAGATGGACTCCATGATCCACTGGAGCGTACTCCTCGACGCAGGGACCCTCCCACCTGGTTGAAGGAGAACCCAGATTATGAGGTGGAGGGAGACATGCTGGAGGTACATTCATGACACAACTCAGTTATGGAATAGGACCAAACTGACAGATCAAGTGTCAGTTCATATTGCCCTACTTATACTAAGGGCCCCGCAGCCTGTTGCACCAGCTATACGTAAGTTCTCTCTTTAGGGTGCAAAGTCCACACTAAACGATACGTTGAAACTAGTTAGTTTGATACTAAAACTGTGTTGATGTTTGGTTGCACCACAGAGACGTATGGTTCATCTTAGCTACTCTGGCGTAAAGTCCACACTAAGCAAAATACTGTTGCAGAAAATGGCATTTCACTTCCTGTGGCCAGTAACATTACCTCGTTGTCTCTCGTGCCCATTTGTCTTTAAACACTTTGCTACGCAATAGCGAAGAGGCTAACCGCTAAAAATAGCTAACGTTAATCACCAAACAAAACAAAAAGCTACATAAACTAGGACAAAGCATTATGACTAGCTGATAACTATACAACCTTAATCTACAGCTAGTACAAAATAACAAGTGACATCGAGTGGTGAAACCGTCAACTACAACATAGGGTAATATGACGGTACCTTATTATTGGGCAGACGAAATTGTGACGTTAGAACAAACACATAATGATACCCTACATTGGGAAACTGTTAGTTAATTAGAAAGTTATCTAACCCTATATATTTGCTTTGCAAAACGATGCGCCATGCCAACCGCTATTTTACGGAGGAATTTATACCTACTAAGGGCTAGGTGTAAGATTAAGTTGTAACTTATGCCTACGTTGGAACTATTTCAGATGGTGCAACCCTCAAAATGTTAGTAGCGCGTAACTCCGACCTAAGTTAGAAATTACGTTCAAACTAGGCTACGTTTGAAATTACTTATAGCAGGTGCAACCCAGCGCTGGTCTCAGGTTGTGATAAGGAAACAAAATGTCTAGACTACGTTTCTGCTTTATCATATGTGTCGTGTTTCCTCAGCTTCTTGTGAACAGGAGCAAGAGGAAGAGGAGGAGGAGGGCCGATAAAGCCCTGACAGGCAGTGAGAAGGTCAAAGTCATTAACATGAGGACAGGAAAGAAGGTGAGACAGACAGTAATTGGTATCATACACTTGATTTGTTGGCTGTGTGTTCTCTTGCTAAGAGACAAACATCCAAATGCTTCTCTTCTGTAGGTTGGAGCTGCTTTTTGTCCGAATCTGCAAGACCTGAGGGAATATCTGGAGGAGAATCCTGATAACGCTGTAGCACCCGAGTGGTCTGAAACTGTTCGTAACTCTGTACGTACTCAAGATATTATATTATTACAATGCAGTGTTGTTTAGAAATGTACGGAAGCCGAGAACGGCTGTGGTTGCAATTTTTTTTTTTTTTAATGCTGTTATCTCGAGATCACGAGTTAATTATTTCGTTATCTCAAGAAAACGAGCTTTGTTATCTCGAGATAATGAAATAATTAACTTGTGATCTCGATAACGGCATTAAAACATTATTGCAAGCACGGCCGTTCTCGTCTTCCGTAGAAATGTGACTTTACTCTTTCATCTTTATCTGATCCTCTATTAACTAGATTTTTCTCTGTGGTTGGTGAATTTGGCCCTTTAAGACCGTGGAAAAAAATGTTTTGTTTTTTTTTTATAATAGATGTTCCAATGTTTCTAATAATATTTCTTCTCACAGGGCTTCCTGCCCGAGACCCTCTACCACCGAATGCTGACCGAGCACTCGGAGATCCCAAAGAAAAGCCGACGCCGCCACCACCACCACCACCACCATCATCACCACACTCCAGAGCCCACCCCTGAAGACCCCAACCTGGACGGAGTTGAAGAGGAGACTCTGGTCTCGGACGGAGCCTACATGATGGATGAGGAGGACCTGGAAACCTCCCATCACTTCCTCACCAGTCCAGACTTTGACGTTAAAATGGAGGGCGGCGACAGCCTTTCCCAAGGCGACTATGACAGCTCGGATCAAGAGGCGCTATTGGACGATGTCATCATAGCACAGAAGGACTCTGACTCCTCATCAAGCTCAGAGGATTGACTGAACCCCACTCTTCGAACACATCTGACTTAGTCCCCTTGTCAACAATGAATCATGTTATTCCTCATTTATTTTTACCATATTATGTATGAAATTGTGGATTAATGTCTTTTTTTGTTGCTACTTTTATTCATTTATTTTATATAGGGATTTTTTTTTCCACGAAAAGAGCAGGTTTGCACCCATCTTGTTTTCTTTTTCATCATCACAATTGTGTTCCATCTTTGTCTCCTCGACCCTCCTCTCTAACCTCTGACAAAATGGCAAAAAGCTGAGCTTTCTTACTTCACGACTCGTCATTCTCCTCCTCTTCCTCCAAACCTATTCTTTCCCATCACATTCCCAGCCATGACCAAAAGGGGACCCCTGCTGTACAGATACCCTTTCTTATCTAAGAACCTCAATGCTGGTCCTCCAGCGCTACATGAACTGGACATGTGTACTGAGCAGAGCCTGGATCCAGATCCCACAATCCCCCGATCTCGTTTGGTCATATCTCCTGTGTCCAGACGAGTCTGTGAACTAAAAGGGGATCCAGTGTGTGGATGTACTGTTATTGTTTTCACTCTATGGGAGGGGTGGGGGTTGAGAGGGAGGGAGGGGGAAAGTGACGTATTAGTTACTGAAGCAGTGCTAGGAGGATGGGTGTATTGTACAATGTAGAGCTGGTCAGTTGTGTACTATGGTGCAAAGATGATGGCAACGAGTTACTATTCTTGTTTTATGGTCTGAGTGTATCTGTGAAATGAATAACAGCAATCTACAGTGAAAGCAAGTTTGTGTGTATTATTGTCTTTCACCGAGCAGAGGCAATAACGAGGTTCACAGGTTGTACACAATGGGTCATGTCCATTTCTGAACGGACCATAATGCATAGCAGCTTAAATGATGAACTACAAGTTAGTGATGGCAGTAATGTGCATATACACAAGTCTTGAGACCTATACAGTATTTAATAGTACTAATAGGAACAGTACTACACCAAATTATTTGATATTGATTTATTTTCTTTAATTGATCTTTCTGAATCATGGTAGCTGAGATGTGTTATTGGGTTATTAGGCTATATTCAAAACTAAATTGGGTGTTGCTAAACTTGCTTTCTAACAGCACATATATATATTAAATGCTGATGCCCAATAAGCTTAGAATATGTGTAGAATACCCGTATATCAACAAAAATGAGAAAGTAAGTACTAGGCCTTCTTTGTTAAACCACTTTGGTGGGCAGGACTTGAGCTTAATATATTTCATTAGAGACAGGTTTTCTCCTGAATCCAAGGGATGGGCCATTATTGGTATTTGTTTGGGGACTACTCACCCTGAGAAGAGGTCCTGCTGCCTGAAAGGCTGAACTCAGGGCAGCATAAGTGGAGGTAAGACTTAATGTCAGCATATGTGAACACACTTATAGACAGATGCAGGTTATTTTATATAGTTAAATCTGAAACAATATTAAACAGAATGAACAATATGATCCATATAATGAGGACACTTAAATCTAAAGAATGCAAAACAATACAAACAAAGCACAGAAGATAGAGGAGCGCAACAGGTTGAAATATTTAATCAGTCCTGCATACATGAGGCAAAAATGACGACATACCTGCTGCTGTGTGAGGACAGGTGTTTCATCAAAGGGAACAAAGGACTTTATACACTAGCAAACAGTTGCAAATGATAATGTTAGCAAGAACCAGCCATTAATCTAGCCCATCACAGGTAAGTTGATCACTTCCCTATATTCATATAAAGCATCGAAAGAAACATGTACCACACCCTCAAGTCTCCAAAAGTGAAAAACTTTTCATTAATGGTCATGCTGAAGCCTTAATAAAAGCTAGACATTTAAACTCTATGCTTTTGAAACTACCAAGCTCTTCCAAGTAAAAAAATAATACAGCAAGGTTTGGCAGATTTATGTAGATTTACAATATGCACAAAATATGATAACAGTTTTGAACCACGAGGAACTACTTTGTTTACCCTTCTTGCATGATGGGAGAGGTGAAGAGGTTAGGTCTGGTTGGGGGGGAGCAGTGTGGTAGAAAGTAACAAAGTACATTTACTCAAGCACTGTACTATTCTGAGGTACTTGTTACTTACTGAGCTCAAAAATATAGTACTGCCATTCAACTATTTCTACTAAAAGTGAGTTAAAGTAATTGTTAAGTAATGCATTGTAGTTAAAGCCTGAGTTTACTTTATCTCTCACACATAAACGTCCATTTGAGAGAGCGAGGACGGTGGAATCGATTGGTTTAATTTCTGATCCAATGGGAAGCACTGTTGCCTTCATGGCTTATTGTTTGCTTGTACATGGAAGAAACAAAAACAATTCAAGCTTGTCGGGAAAAATCATAAAGTAGATAACCTGGTGGCAGCTTTTTCATTTTAAACTTCAAACGAAAATGGAAACAATTGCATCTGACGTTTAACCGGCGGTTTCCACTGGCCAAACAAAACGTTGAGCAAACATAGATGGTAGTAAATACCAGTTTTACCTTCGTTGGCTGAGAAAGCTACCATGCCATTTGTCCCTTAAACGTCGCGTCTCAGCAAGTCACAGACCTGGCAGAAAGTTAACAAATTCTGAGGTACCGCTAGCAGTTTCAAGTAATCCGACATTTTCCGACAGCCCCTGAATCCAACACTAGCTAATGCGTCCGGTTCGTGCTGGGTGCTAGCATCACTTCAGCATATGAATGGGTTTGTTTTGGGCCTCCAGTAAGCTTTGTGCCCCGGGGAGCTTATATGTAGTATTTTGGCAACATTATGATTATTTGGCTATTAGCAGCCTCAAATCAATCCCATGTCCCAGTTCTCCCTAGGGCTTCCAAAGCTAAGGTAGTTTAGCATCATCTCCTCGACCATAACGTTATGCTAACCGGCAGTGATTAGCTAGCTAGCTAGCCGCTAGCCGCTTTAGTTAATGTTGAGATAGTTGACCTAAATGGGTAGGGAATTAAGAAATTCGGTTTTTCAACAAAGTATACAGCGTGTGTTATAGGGTTTTGTTTTGTTTTAGAGTAAATCGTTTCAAAATGGACCTCAATTTTTACTCTGACCTGTCGGATGGTTGTGCTCAAAGTGTTGATTCGGAGTTTTTGGACACCCAGGCATATGGTGGATACTCTGAGGAGAATAAGGTAACATAACGTTAACCAGTGTTTAATTGGAAAGGTCAGCTTTGACTAATGGAAATGCCGAAGTTGCACATTAGTTAGTTAAACTCTAACGGTCTGTTTCAGTTTGCAGAAGGCAGCGACAGTTACCTCACCATCAGTGGAGCGGGCCACCCTTTTTTGTCCGCCGAGGTGAGCGAGTTCATTCAAATAACATGGTACTGCAGTGTAATACTTCTTCATTGTATTGATCTTTACACGCGTGTTTCAGTTCATTAAGGACTGACCAATTACTCTTTCTCTTCCTCCACATATAGCAGACATTCCATACTCCCAGCCTCGGGGATGAAGTTTTTGAGATTCCCCCCATCTCCCTTGATCCAGACCCGACTCTGAGCATCAGTGATGCAGTGTCCCACTTTGAGTTGACGGATGGGTCAGATGGCACCGGGGGACCTTCAGGCTCCCGTAGCCTTGTTAGCAACCTGGTTGTCGAGGCCAATGACCCTTCCTTTGCTTCCACCTTTGTGAACTCTGGGTCTCAAGTCCTGGAGCAGCTGAACCTTGGGGCAATGGGCCAGGCTGGAGGGGGAGCCCTGCTGAGCTCTTCTGCATTGGTGAGTGCTCTCCCTGTGGACCCTCACGCAGAAGGCTGTTTGGTGTGTTCAAATGTTAGTTCATGAATACAGTTAAGAGTTGTTTGCAAGTTTTGGCATTCTAATCCCTCTGCAGGAACTGGGGAATGCCAGTGGTTCACATTTCAGCAGCTCATCCCCCATGACCATTGATGTCCAACTTGGTGACATCGCTCACAGTCTTTTGGGAAGCAGTCAGCTGTCCACCATTAACCAGTCTGAACTGGCACTGGGTCTTGGGGGTGAAAACATCAGGCATCATTCGGAAACACCTGAGCAGCCGCTGTCTGCGACACCATCACCAGCTGGCTCCCTGCAGGATGAGGACATGGATGACTTCAAGGTGAGGGGTTACACCTGCAGAGGCCTGCATCAGTGTTTGCTTGCATGCAGTCTTGTGTAAATGCATTTTGGACTCCTGCAGCTAATATGTTCTCTCCCATCTCTTCCGCTTCTTCTCTCTCTGCTCAGAGGAGTGTGCTGGTAGACTCCCCCATGTCCTTTTCCTCTTCGTCTGCTCTCTCCCACATGTCCTCCCACCCAGCTCCCACATCTTTTGTGTCCCCAGCTATAGCCAGGAGGGGTGGGGGGAAGCCGGCCGCATTGGCCTCAGTGGCTGGGGCGGTGGGCACTAAGAAAGGAAGGAAAAAGAAAGACCCGAATGAACCACAGAAGCCTGTCTCGGCGTACGCGTTGTTCTTCAGAGACACCCAGGCAGCCATTAAGGGCCAGAACCCCAACGCGTCTTTTGGGGAAGTGTCAAAGATAGTGGCCTCCATGTGGGACAGTCTGGCTGAGGAACAGAAACAGGTATAAGAACACATGCTTATATACAGTATAATAATATCCTGTGTCAGTCATGGGGGGGGGAATGATTGTTGGTGGTAATGTACAGACAAAGTACATCTATTTACAACAGTGGTACTTGTTTTGTCTCCACCAGGTGTATAAGAGAAAGACAGAAAATGCCAAAAAGGAGTATTTGAAAGCACTGGCAGCTTACAGAGCCAACCAGCTCTCGCAGGTAAGATGTGTTCTCTAAAGGAAAACCAGTTGCTGTATGGGATTTTCATTCATATGATTTGCCTAATTTTTTAATCTGTCTTCACCACAGCCTGCCACTGAGGAGATGGAGATCGCCCCTTCACCACCTCCACCGGTGGTCAACCCGACACCTGCAGCCCTTCCCTCTGCTGGTCAGCAGGCCATCCGCCTGGCCAACAGCAACAACCTGGAAGAGAACACCATCACCAACATTTGTGCCTCCAACATCATCCTGGATGTCCCGGAGATGACCACACGTTCCCGCACGGGGGCAAACAAAACCCCCTCTCCAGCAGCCGCAGCACCCCCAGCCCAGACCATCACCAAGATCATAATCCCAAAGCACATGTTGCAGGCAGGGGGCCAGGTGGTGACCGTGTTGCCCGGAGGAGTCCGCACTTTGCAGCCTACACTGCTAGTGTCGGGTGCCCCTCGTCAGCCACCTCCGCTGCAGCAGATGCAGAGCGCACCGCCTCCGCCGCGGCTCCAGCAAATGGCTCCGGCACCTCCACCCTTACAGGCAAAGCCCCGCGAGGGAGGCGCCACGCCAGGCCTCCCCGTGTCCATCACGGCTACACCTCCACCTCCACTCCAGATAAAAATAGTCCCTTCCTCCTTGCAGGGTAAAGAGGCCCTGCCAATTATTGTCCCCAATACAGCAGCTGCGTCATCTGCTGTGACTACATCTGTCCAGTCTGCACCCATGGTGTCAGTGCAGGTGGTGACTTCTACTGACACGCCAAGCAATACAGACGATGATGAAGTTACAGAAGTGCTGCCTTCAGAAGAGGTACATGTTCTTGTTTTGCATGAGGCTGGGACCTTGTTTATCCACTCAGTTTTGATTGTTGATGATTTGACCAAATTTTGGATATTTTCAGTTCTTCAAGGCTGGCTTATAACATACAGGGTTCATACAAAGTCTTGAAAGTTTGGAAAATGCTTAATTTTAACTGTTTTGTTTTCAAGGTTAGAAATATGCTTGAATTTGAATATACTCCTTGAACGTAATTTAATGGAAAAGTTATTTTCTTGTGTTCACTCGCATTCATAGCTAGATGAGTCCTCTGTTGATCCCTTACTCTGGAAATTAGGAAGCATTAAATAATCCTGATCAAAACATACAATCACAGTTAATATGAACAGCTGGTAAAAAACAAAGTGACAATATACATTGATTGCTGTGGGTATAAAGGAATTCTGTAAACGTATTTACTAATTTTCACAATTGCATTTATAGTAACAATTTAGGTGTTAAACACTTCGACAGACATTTTTGGTTGAGCTGCCTTGAAACTGCTTGAAAAGTGCTTTAATTTTACTTTTAAAAAGCTGTACGAACCTGAACGCCAAGCTGTTGTCATAGCAACAGATTCATAACTTCATAACTATTAGATTGAACTGGGTCAAAATTTTAAAGTAACTGCCAAATTCAGGAGATGTTCAATTGGATTCCTCCTAATTACTGTTACAGTCACACAACCTATGCAAACTGACACAGCTTGAGCAGCTTCACATGCACTTTCCAGATGTACATAGATGATACAGACCTATATCTACAAAGGCCCAAAGCTGTAACTGCTGTTACAGGTTCCTCTACTTAACGGTAAAAAGTCCAAGAGGGTGAATATTTATATAGTATAGTCGTTGCATTTATTTTTATTCTCACTTTTTCTTTCACTGTGTCATACAAGGCCGTGGAGAAAATGACTCTTGCCTCCTTTTTTTCAGGACGAGATGGAGGTGAATGGCTCCACTGATTCTGTGACGAGTGTGTGTGTGAGGGTGGGCTGCAACAACCCAGCCGTGGAGTGTGAAGACTGGGACAAAGAATACTGCAGCAACGAATGTGTGGCCACTCACTGCAGGTGTGTAGAGGTTTGACGCGTTGTCTGATTGTTGTTTCCAGCCAGACATTAGAGAACTTTTCTCAACTTCATATTTTCTGTTTTTTCAGAGATATATTCAGGGCGTGGTGCTCGATCAGGAATCAGACCATGGGAACAGTGAAATGAAGAGCAGCCGCTGCCAATCGCATCAGCAGAATGCTTGTTTCTCACTAAGAGCGAGTGTTAATGGTTACTGGTGCTGTACAGAAACGCCACCGCAGTGTCATAGATCTCTCATTGTTTTGTACATGTGCTGTAGGTTTGACGGTTGCTGTTCAGGACAATAAATGAGTAGTTTTGCTAAATGGCACTAAATTAGGACAGTGATTCCATGTTGGTATTTCTGGCTCACAGATTATTCTGAGGAAATGCAGTCTGCAGTGTGGATAATAATGTCACATTTTATTATGTATTCAGCTTTTAGTGAGGCATCAAGGGACTTCAAGGCAGCTAGAGAAAAGATCACAATGAAGTATTTAAGTTGGTCAAGACAATAGTATTCTTTGATTATTATTTTTTTTTTTGACTAAATCCCACACAGGTCAGTTTATACTTGCTAACTGTGAATGGTTGGAAAAGTCTGTTTCTCAAAACACTCTTGACAGAGGATCAACATTTCAGCCTTTTTACAGCAGGTTGGGACACGGTTGTATAGCGCTCACTGTCTGATTTGATATTCATGCCCTGAAAATCCCAATTCTTTCTTTACTTAGCTGAAATACGCCTTAGTTTCTATCACTTGTATACCTTGTTTTTGATACTGTGGCACTACAGTGGCCTTCTAGGTTTGATATTGCCTTCTTTTCTTTGTAAAACATTCTGTTCAGATCATTGTCAGTTGTTAAAAAATGCTGGACTTTAATGTTTTCTTAATAAATGACAAAAACTGCTCAATCTAGTGATTGTCCTCTTTTTGCTTTGCAATACTGTGTACATTTTGTAAGTAAAACGTGTCTTTGTTCACTTCAGTTTCCACTGCTACAGTCTGATTTGGTCTGGTATGACCAGTAGCTTATGGTGGCTAATGTTAGAAACCTTTAAATCAGTATTGCGAAATAACTGACATTACTGAGTCAGTTCGCTGACTTGCTTCTGTTACTGTAAAGCTACATTTTGGTGTTTACCATTATCCTTTATGTGTCACTTGTGGCCAAAATGGCTGGTGTTCAGCAAAAATTAAATATATTCAGATTGTTTTCAGTTCCTTTATCTCTTAGATTGAAGCTGGAAAGCTCCTTTTTGAGGTTAATCATTAAATGTAGACCCAAGAAGCTGAATGTGTCTGCTCCAAAACAAACAAAAGGAGGAAAAGTCACTTGTATCATTTGTATGTATGTAATGTACATTTGTATCTTTGTTCTTTTGAATTATATTACAGGGATATAGTTTTTCCTGTTTTTGAAATATTGAGTTCATTTTTTTCCTTTTGGTGTGGTAAGACTGATTTTCATCTGTTAAAAGACCCTCAACATTGAGAAATGTTTAATAAAACCCTTTTTAGTCTTATCATAGCCCTATGTCATATTGGGCTATGACATAGGGCCAATCAGAAAGCAAAACAGCCCATCCTTATAAACACTGCATATAAAATACTGTATATTGCAGTAACATTTATACTGAAATAAAGATCAACAATACAAGGGAAAATCTGTTAATTACACACTGAATTAAACACCTTGCTATATTAAAATAGATTCTTGAGGCAAATGTTCTATGTTTTTGGCTTTGGCTTAGTCAGGTCTTTACTCAGATCCAGTGTTGGCTGAACATTGTGACAGTTTGTGGGATTATTCACAAAGCTTTGACAATAGAGGCTCTACTGGGTGGATCCACACGGTAAAGCCCCAAACCCAGGCACACTGGCTGAGTCAGTTTAGCCTTGAACTCGTGCAGATGTGTGATTGTGGACTCCACAGCGGCAAATGTGATGCTGCCTTTCTTAAAATTAACCATAACTGCTATCCGGCCGCTCTGCAAGGTTCCAGAGAGAGCAGTCTTTCTTTTATTATGGTAGGCAAACAGCTTGCCTTTGCCATTGTGCGTAAGGCTCCAGGACTCTGCGTTGTTTCCGAAGGCGCTGCTAAACTTGCTCTTACGTTGGATGCTCTTGTAGGACACAGCGATGTCCCAGTAGCCCTCAGCCTCCACCACCCAGATGTGGGTACCAGTGGAGAAGCACTGGGCAGAGAGGACCTGCGGGGCTTTATCGAAGCGGTTGTTAGTGCTGGGATAGTCCAGCTTGGTTTTCACCCTCTCTACCGTTTGGAGGTTGGCGGAGACTTCAAGGAAAGGACTAGCTGTGCCCAGATCCAACATGAGCATTCCTGAGAGACAGACAGACCACTTGGGTTTACATACACAGTTTTTATGATACCCCAATTTATTGTACATGCCCATGGGAATGTAAGTGGTAACTTAAAAATTGAAAGTTAAAGAGTGGTAAATAATTCTTGGATTTTAAGGGATTCAGTAATCCCCGAGATGTCCTGTGTTTTACTGTCTTAGTCCTTGACTTTTTGGTTGATTACATCCGAGTGGAACAAATACTACTCTTTTAAAGCACATACGCTTTCATTTCACAACTGTGTCAGAGGATCTCCACATGCATTATAGTGTAAGATGTTATGCAAATTTAAAGTCTAACTTCTGAAAGGAGAAATAACATTCTTTCTCTTAGAAATGAAAAGAAAGAGATAAGCAATATGCTCAATTTAATACATTGCTGCTACAGCCTGACTTGGTCTGGTATGACCACTAGCTTACGGTGGCTTATATTAGCTAACTTTAGATAGATATTGTTCTGTAGCTCATATTATTCAGCCAGTTTGCTGACTTATTGACTCGTCTTTTACTTCTGCCACTGTTACGTTATGTTTTAGCATTTATCATTATACTGTAATTGTCACTTGCCACTATTTAGCAGAAGTTATAGTCTCACTTTCAAATCATAATGCTCAGTGTTTAGTGTAGTATATTCGTGAGCTGTCCTTCATATCACATATTTTCTGTGCATTTTCTGGCAGCAAAATAATCAGTGCGTTTTAAATGCTCACTAGTATCCCTGTTAGGATCGGGTTTCTGGAGTGTCCCGATTGGGTGTTTGTGAATGTAAACACCATATCCTGGTTTTGAGAAACCTGGATATGCAAGCTGGAGTATACTGGAATACTGTGGCAATGTAAACACTTCATCCAGGTTTCTGATCATTCTTTGCCATGCTCACAGGTGCGTCCTCAGATCAAGTTATGAATTAGTATGTCAATAAAGCAAAAAAAAAAAAAAGATGATTAACAATGTAATGGTGTACATGCTGAAATAAAAAGTGAAAGTCTAACAATAGTGATGCAAATTATACATTTATTGTTGCTCTCATCTTCCATTACTGAAGATTAGTAGATGAAGCTAAATCCAAGTTGGTAATCCAGAGTTCATCCTCAACTATTAAGGCATCTTAGTTGGTACAGAAACGATGCAGATGATCAGAAACCTGGATAACAGAGAGACCTGGTTATTCATATCACTGTTACCATGATTCTACTATGTTCCATGTTAACATCAATGACTTTCTACATTGACAGCGTCACACTGACAGTAGACAGGGCACAGGTTCTCTCCAGCACTTTAAAATCTTAAATGATTTACATCAGGCTAGTCAGTGTGATCCAACACAAACACACAGTAGTTCAC
This sequence comes from Macquaria ambigua, assembly GCA_008360985.2. Taxonomy (NCBI): domain Eukaryota; kingdom Metazoa; phylum Chordata; class Actinopteri; order Centrarchiformes; family Percichthyidae; genus Macquaria; species Macquaria ambigua. Next base: position 274,652 of record VMKM01000263.1, on the reverse strand, counting down.
TGTTGACTTTAACATTTTTTTTGTACCTTGATCTTCTGTCTCTGGAGGTTTGTGGCTCTTCATTGGATGATCAACCAAGAGTTCTATGTAGGGATAAAAAACTGATTTTAATTCCAATTTAAAATACAATATACAATTTTAATTGAAAGAAACATAGAAAGATTATACAGGTTGGCTGAGTTCCTAAGGAGTTTGCCCTGTAACTGGAGCATCATCGACAGTAGTGCTGTTCAACCTGTGTTCTTGAGAAAGTGTCTGAACACCCACATGCTTCAGAGGCACCTTTATTTTTACACTGAACCTCCTCGTGAAACCATGGAAGAATTATTAACAAACCAACTCTATCTGATACTAACTACAAATGTCGACAACTTGATGCAGATATCTCTGTGGATTGAAATGTTCAGCTTTTGTGGAGTATAGCGGACTTTCTTTTATTTGTATATCTGTGATTCCTACCATCTGTGCTACCATTAGGCTATTAAAGGAGTAGTTTGACATTTTGGATTAGAAGCCACTCTCTTGTAGGGTACAATACTGTAAATATGAAGCCACCAGCTGGTTAGCTTAGCTTGCACAAAAGACTGAAAGCAGGGGGAAACAGCTAGCCTGGTAACAAGCAGACTCCAGGATGTCACTGTGCCCGACCGAGAAATGGTCCAGCTCATAACCCCCTGTAAAACCACAACTGTTTTTACCCTTTGGTTTTTGTACAGATTAAACAAACAACAACAGGTGTGTGTTAATTAGTGAGAAGAACAAGGCTAGCTGTTTCCCCCTGCTTCCAGTCTTCATGCTAAGCTAAGCTAACCATCTGCTAGCACAGCTTCATATTTAAAGGACAAATATGAGAGTGGTATCGATCTTCCTAACTAACTAGCGAATAGTATTTCCCAAAATGTTGACCTACTCCTTTAACACCCATATTCACACACCCACTACTAACAAACGTCATGCTACATGTTTTAATATGAAAGCTGAGATGTGCTGAACACAATAGATGGACTTTTATGTATTGTGCTGTTTTATGTAGTGTATTTGCTGTTCTGTGGTTGTTTTTTGTCTACCTGCCCAGGGACAACAGATGTGAAATTACTTTTCAGGGTTTGTACAGCATTTTAAGAGTAATTCAAGCACCTAAACCAAAAATGTCCAGACTCTAGAAGCCTTAATCATCACATCTGAATTGGTACTATAAACGCCAGGAGACAACAAACAAATATGACGATGGGATTGTTTTATTTCAAATATTAAAAGGTTTTTGGTTTACATGAGTGATTGTGTAGATGATGAAACACCAGATTATGTTGAAAATCAAGCATTTTTCAAGGAGTATATTTGAATTCAAGCATATTCCTAACCTTGAAGACATAACGGTTTAAATTAAGCATTTTCCAAATTTTCAAGACTTTGTACGAACCCTGACTTTTAATTGTGTGCTGTCCCTGCAAAAAAAAAATATTAATGAAAAAAAAAAAATAGACAAAGACGTGTTATTATCATGGTTTATCATTAAACCAAATGTTGCGGGATTCCTTGTTTTTGTTGTTGTCCTGCTTACAGCAGTGGGGATGTGCAGCCTGCCTTCTTACCTGCAATGGTGGAATAAATGTGATGCACGCCATTCTGCTGATTGTCCAGCGCTTCTGTTAGCGCCTGGTTTTCCACAGCGTAGTTGTAGGCTGGTTGGAAACAGAGAGAGACATCAGTGATGTTCACACAATACAAGACGAACACGATCGTAGGGCTCGGCATCGTCTTACCATAATACAGAACAATGAACCACAGACAGAGCAGCACCACCGTGACACTGTTGAGGGAAGGATTCACTTTGTGTTTCTGTCAGGAGGAAAACACAAAATGTTGGAAACAAACTGTAAACCCTTTCAAATCACAGATATTGAGGATTTAGATAACAGTGCTTACTTCACGTTGGAAGTCTTCTTGCAGCTTTTTTACACACTCATTGGATTCTGTAATTTGCTCCGTGAGTATTTTGAAGTGCTGGTCCATGTACTCCTGTTGAAAGCACACACAGTTACACTTTAAAGCCAGTTTTGTCCTTTTTATTTTCCCTTAAGTAGCTTTAAGTTGAGAAAAAAATCATCTTATTGTACAATATCTTACAGTATCATACATATATATATTCTGTTTCAGCTATTAATAGCTGTTAAAGACTCCTTTATTTTATTTTATTTTTTTCACTGTTCCATCAAATGAAAGTATTCTAGATGTTTTGTACAACTTTTTACACATTTTCCAGAAGTTCAGCCTGACATATATGGTATCTAAAATTTAAAATAAACTAAAAATTTTAAATAAACTTCCAGGGATGGAAATCAGAACCAGCCACCAGCCAAATGCTGGTAAAATATGAAAGTCTGGTAGATTTCAGATACAAAATACTGATTTACTATTGAGTGGCTGGTGAATTTGAACATTTATCGGTCAGTGGCTGGTAGATTCACTCATTTTAAAAAGGGAATTTCCAACCCTGAACTTCTGTGGGTTTGTACAAAGTTTTTCTGCACAGCATGAATTTATAATGACTGATCCATGGGGCTTAAGAGGTGTGAATGAATGAGGTGGAGTGGGGACAAGGGGTGAAAGTCAGACTTTCAGATTATCAGGGACCAGAAAATCCTGTCTCTCCGCTGCACAGTCAGCATCAGGAATGACTGGTTTATTCATTGCTTTCCCAACCTTCCTTTGTGAATCCAACCTGATGTTTTCTTATTGACAAAATGCTGCCAAGATTTTCCCTGTGTAATCAAAGAGTGTTATTCAAAACTCACAGTCAGGTGTCTCCGCAGGACAGTGGAGGCCTCAGTAGCCTGGTTGGCTTGCTTGCTCTCCAGGGCACACACGTTGCAGATGTAGTGCCTTGACGTGTTGCAGTAGTACCTCAGCACCTCGTCGTTGTGCTGCGGGCATTTCCTCTCCAGGAGGTCGCACAGAGGCCTGACCAAGGGATGTCCCGTGAACACCGGCAGCTCCAGGTGGTCCTTGGCATGCTCTCTGCACAGCAACACCTCGCACTTCAGACATGTTTTGAAGGCCAGAGTTTTTTTCTCCAGGCAAAAGTCGCAGTACACACTTTTTGTCTGCTCATCCTGCTTACAAAAATCAGATATTGAGATGTGGGAAAAAGGTGTGTTAGACATTTGTCCACTTTTGAGGATCAGTTTTCCACAACTATTAGTTTATTCTCTACATCTTTTAAGTGGCACGATTAAGGAGATTGTAGGTGAAAAAAGTGCTTATAGCAGATACCCTCCTCCTCTTGGTCACTCTGAAGTCCTCTGCGATGTTGGCCAGTGCGTAGCTCTTCTGTACCCTAATGATCTGTCCAAAATATTCCCTACAGACCGGGCATGGGAAGGGAGTGTCTGAGGAGTGATCCCTCATGTTTTCCAGACAGCCCATACACATGCTGTGTCCACAGGGCAGCTGCCGAGGATCCTTAAAGATGTCCCGGCACACTGGGCATGTCAGCATCTCCTCAAGCTTTGTTTTCTCTGCATCTTCCATTCCTGATCCCTCTTCTTCAAAGAGGTCCAGCGAGCATGAAAAGAGCAGACAGGAGGGCGTTAGCTGCAGAGTTTGTACAGCACTCAGCTGCTGCCTTTGTAAACACGTCCTGTTTCGTCTGTTATGATTAACCCATGAGCCTCAGCACAAGATCAGGGATGCTAACTAGTAAAATGATTCCTACCTTTAAAGTTAAAGCTGAGTAAAGCCCTCGGTAGTGCCTGTCTTCTGTCTTCCGTACACACATTGCTAAAAGTGAAAGCACTGCTGAGTCTATATTTGTACTTCCTGGTGGGGCGGGGCCTAAGAGGAAGAGGAGTAACTTGGCCTCTAAATATGAGATATCAATTTAAAAGTTGAATACATACATACACTATACAATACAATACATACATAATCAAAATATCAGTATTAGATATTACAAAATAGGACATGAATTGTTAAAACTGATCCTTTTTTATTCATACAGAGAGAGAGTGAAAATAAACACACACATGAGCCTGTTCTTCAAATGTGGCTTAACTAATTTCGGCTAACATGCTGTTATCACGCTAAAATAATCCTGTTTATTATCATCCAGCTGACTTGGTTCTTCGAAATCAGTTTGAGGACTGATTTGTTAATCCTAGATGAATTCATCTTGAGTAACCGTGTGCACTTATTTTGAAATATAGGCAAAATTAGTATAGAGTTGACGCCATGATCAGCATTCATATGATTGAGTGAGTGTGATATCAGTTACATGAAGTGTGTCGGGAACCTCCCAGCATGCACTGGGTCAATAGATTCATTCACAAATCTCATTTTATGTGCGTTCCTGCATTGTTAGTTTTAAACCATTAGCGTTAAGCCTTTTCTGAGTGACAAAACTCAGAAGTCGCACGCCCTCCCCTCTTCTCCTCGCGCCATAACGTTATCAAGAAATAAAATAAAAACATACTTACTTAACGTATTCTTTCTGTTTCTCCCGTGTTCAGAGAGATTGAACGTTCATAAATCCGCTCAGAAAGCATATAAAAAGACGCTCCTATCTTACCTCAACATAGCAAATTTAGCATGAAGTAAGCTAGCTTAGTAGTAACTTCTCTACATTATGGCAAACAGGACCTGCTAATAGCTTGTTTAGCATGACTTTCCATGGCGTAGATTCACCAAAATGTAGATATGAAGTAAAACAAAACCGCGGCACAGGTGTAGCTATGAATATATTACATATTATTATATAGCTACTGTATCATTTCATACATCTCTTCCTGACTAACTCCACGGCAACATTACACTTCCTGTTTACATCAACCAAAGCATGATGGGAACCCTGGTGGCAAAAATACATTCATCCCAAATAAAAAGAAGTGACAGGAGTGACAAAGTTCATGAAAATGTGGTTTTTGCTTTACACCATCACTAAAAAAAACCTCTCCTCTACCCATTCATATACAAATATTTGCTGTGTGTACACATTCTGTAGACATATAAAGAGAACTGCCCTATGACGTGTAGTATAGTACCTCTCACATGCCAAATCATGGCTTCTCTGACTTGTCTTAATCTGATAATAACAAGCCAGCGACTGTCTAGCAAACACATGTAGTGACTTTACCATTAACGTAAGAAAGCCTTATAACTGATCTATAAAACATTAGTAAATTAGTTATCAATTGTTAGTCAAACCATGAGTTATAACTTATAAACCTTTAATAACAGATGCTTTATTAGAAAGTCATACCCTTCCTCCATACTGAATGTAGTGTGTTGAGGGTTCACACAACAAAACAATAAAATCATGTGCCACAAAAATGTCTTTTTTATTAATACACAAGAAAAACATTATCAAGCATCAGAACTTTAAAAGGATGAAAACAGGAATATAAAAACTTTTTTTAAAAACAGTATTTAAAAAAGGAACATGAGATCACATTTGTTTGACCGTATGTACACTGATCATAGTACGATTATTATTTTAACATTAAAACCAGATTTCTTATAAAGTCAGCATGGATACTCTTAGATATCTAGGTCATGAAAAGAGAGAAGTCTACATATTTTTAGTAATCATAACGTGAATAGAAAACCTTTTTTCTATTTCTATATCCCTCATCAAAACACTTTTTGATGAGGGATATGAGTATAAAGTTTTTTTAAAAAGCATAATATATAAAGAATATAGACATCAAAAACAAACATCAGTGGAAGTACTTTTATATAACTTTGACACAGGAAAGGTTGGAATGTGAGGATCTGTATTTTACCCAACCAAACAATCACCAGATATCTTCTATCTGTACCCATGAAAGCATAAACTTTTATTTATGCATTCCAACCCATTTCTAAGACACAACAATCTCCAGAGTACTTCAGAACGTATGCAGTATACCTGGTTAACTGTGTGAGGTGGAGGGAATTCTTTGCAGACTGACCGTGTGTTTCTCAGAAGGTCTAATGCTAAAAAGTGTCAAGTACTTGTAACTCTTGCAAACTGTTCCAAACCCCACTATTGGTCCACAATCACAAGAGGCAAAAATATGGCAAGGAATAAGATACAAAGAAATAAGACAAAACAATCAGTAGTACAAGTTTCTTCCCTAACTGAGTGTCAGGAATCAGTCTGGTTCATGGTTTCCTTTTCTCTCATAGCTTTAACTTTTCTCATCTAAACTTTCCATGCCAGTCTTCTACAAAAGCAATACAGTTCAGTTTGAGGTAGAAAATGGCGCAACCACCACCACAACCGGCCACTTTTTCCACAGCTACAAGCCAGCAATCGTCCTGAATGAAGGAACAAAGAATTCACACTGGTGTTTCTCCAGATTCTTCATGATCCTAAACATCTTGCCACACGTGGGACAGCTGAAAGGCTTCTCTCCAGTGTGAAACCTCAGGTGTGCTTTCAGATTGTCTCGCAGACGAAAGCTTTTGTTGCACTGCGTGCAGGTGTGCGGCCTCTCCCCTGTGTGGAACCTCGAGTGGCGGCGGAGGCTCTTCCTCAGTGCAAACGTCTTCGAGCACACCGAACACGAGTATGGCTTTTCTCCAGTGTGAAATCGCTCATGTCGCCGGAGAATCTTCCTCCGCTTGAACGTCTTCCCGCAGATGCTGCACGGGTATCCATCACGCGAGTGGGTGACCACCTTCTGAAGCCGCCAAACGCCTTTTTCACAGGGGGTGAAGCAGCACAGGCGATGGCCTGTGTGAAGACCTTGGTGGCGTCGGAGGTCTTTGGGCAGAGGCCAGCCACTTTTGTGGTTAGTGACATCATCCTGAAGCTTCATCTCTGACTCTGGCACTGTGAGCATGTTCACCAGTTGTACTGCACAGGGACGCATCAGCTTTTGGTCTGGAGAAGTCAGTTTCAGTTTCATGTGGAGATTGTTCTTCGTCTCCTTCTGCGTGTGGATCCGTTCCCAAACCCCAACCTGAGCAGGGGTCACAGCTCCATCAGACAGGGACGGACTGTAGGCAGTGCCCTTGGCGGTGCTGACACAGGCTGGCTGAGGCTCAGCTTGAACGGGCTTCTCTAAGCTGTCAGGTTTGGGAGCTGGAGGCTCTGGCTTAAGGATCAACGGGCAAACAAACTTAACCTTCTCCCCAGAAATGACATCGCGTGTGTCTGGTTGGATCACGAGAAGCTTCTGTTTAGTTGGAGAGCTTTGCACGGATCCGTGTCTTGATGTCTCTGTCCGTGTTTCTGCAGAGAGTGAAACAGATTAAGATGCATTTTTAATTATATTGTACATTCCCACCATCCTTTTCTCACTCAGCTTCAACATCCCTCCACCCTTTTTCCAAGAAAGCTTCTTGTTTAGCTGTGATATGACTGAATACAATTAAGCCCTTTGCAGACATGTGATATGTAGCAATGCTGGCTTCATCTATCTGTTAAAGTGATGGCCTTTTGTCATTCAGACGTGGGTGACTTTAACATGGATTATCTGATTATGTCTGTGGGTAGTACAAGGTTTGTTTTAAACCTTTTTTGCCCCAGTTGCACTGCAAGGGGAGAAACAATTTTTATAGACTGACCTGATATAAGAAGAATTTCCTCCACAGCTGAAAACTGGCTCTTTCACAGTGTTTCCTGATTTCTCTTCAACAGATTTTACTTTGCTTTGTGCAGAAGAGACGCGCATTTCATGTTTTATCTTTTGTTCATTCTGATGGCATTCAGCTCAGACTTGTGCTGTTTTGAAAGTGAAACAGAAATGTTACCAGGTCCGACCAAGTAAGATGGCTGTCGTGACTTTTACATAAAAGTGACCAGGGTGCTTATACAGACATGAGACCACTATGTTAAATTGCCATCAGATCAGTGTTAAGGAGTACATGTCTGAAAGGGACTTTACTTCACTTCGCCTGAATTACTGACAATAACAAGTTATTTGTTTGAATATTTCTCTGTAATCTAATGTTTATCCGTTCATGCTTCCTTTCTCTAAAGTGCGTATCATGTTCAGGGTCGCTGGGGAGTGGAGCCTATCCCAGCATGCATTGGGACACTTGCCAGTTTATGACGGGGATAAGTTGCGCTCATGTTTTTCAACAGCACAATGCACTTTTGAGGAAATAGCTTAACACAAATATAATTCAGATGATTTGTATCACTCCTATTGTTGCTGATAATTATTGGTAGTATGACAAATATTACATAAGTCTTGAAATGAAAGACCTAACAAGCATATAAATATTGGACTGAAAATCTCTCCAATGTTGCTTTATTGGAAAAGTAGCTTGTTCCTGGCAAAACATGTCATGGGATTTAATCCATAGGTTATATTCAGCAAAAAAACAGCATTTGTTTGACTAGCAGCTAATGAAATGGCCTACTAATTCAAATCCTCCACAGATAAAAACCCATCTTAGTCTGATTTGCATACTGTATCTCATGTTTGTGCCTCCAGACTGTTTGTCAGTGTGTTTCCAGCCTTGCATTTCAGCTCATTGTAATGTTGCTTTTCAGTACCTTGCAAAACAACTTCAGTTTGAGGATCACTGTCAGTCGGAGACTCCACTTCAAACCCGCTCAACTCCACCATGTCCACAGTGTTTGTCACAACCTGAGGAAAGAAGAAGAAACGTAACAAATGTGCACGTCTGCAGCACAGTATGTGTCATGGGAACAAGATCCACCTTGGGACAACACACAGCATTAAAAAACAAGTATGACAACATGTACTGCTATAAGAACAGGCTGTGATGACGTGCTAATGCATAAAGTCACAAAGATGCTCGCATGTTCTCTCAGCCACGGGGATTTTACACCCCTGTAAATTCTCACTGACCTGTTCTTTCAGAGGCGACTGTTCAGGGTCAGTTTGGCCATTATCTTCAGCCAGGAGGATTTCTGGAATGAGACACCCCTCCACCACCTCCTCCTCCTCCTTGTACTCCTCCTTGTACCCCCCCCCCAAACAATGACCATCTGAGAGGAAAGGAGGACCTGTGGAGAAGAGGGGGGAGGGGTTACGACAGAGGCACACATACATTCCTTAATACACTGGGTTTGCAATGGGGGAACACCCTGCAGGAGTTCAGTGCAACAACTACAAATGAACACAGTGTGCAAGAACTAAATGCACATTATGCAACAAGCTGAATGTTGAATGCATACAAAATCTGCTAGAGCATGTTTCTGACTTGATCGTGCAGTTCAAGTTTTTAGGAGCACGTCAACAGGAAGTCATAGCATTTAAAGCTCCAAAGACACGCACCACAAAGAGACTCCAACGGCGGACAAATGTCCTCATCCACTTGCACTCCGATGCTGCGTTTTGTGTCCCCAGTCCATAAGCTATCCAGTGTCTCCAAGGTTTTATTTTCCTTTTTGTCCTCAGCGCGGCCCACATCCACATCCAGCGCCGAGGCTCGGTACCTGCTCTCGAACAGTTTGGTTAACTCCACCGTGGCCGCTTTCACCAGCGCTCCCAGCACCGACTCCACCTGCGCCTGGAGGTTCACAACGCCCGCCGACATTTTGGCTGCTCCGACTGTGCAGAAGTCCGCGTTTGTACGAAGAAAAATCTGAATAAAATGGAAGTAAAAAATTAGCAGAGATTTTTATTTACCATCGACAGCCACATGGCTTGCAGGAGGAAGGGGTGTTCTCGTACTGGCGCAGGCGCGCCAG